>JABASD010004484.1:0-15364 GCA_019776165.1 Pogonognathellus flavescens
TAATGCCTAAAAAACGTTTACGATTCACAAATTAAATAAACATAACATCAATTTTTCATGTACCTAATTAGGACTGGAATACTCAATGCATCCTGTTGCCAGTAAAGAAGCATACGCAATTTTTCATATGAACGTTTCGACTCAAGTTTTGGCATAGCTAATTATGCACGGCTTGCGTCTTGTCAGTGAAAGCGGAGAAAGATACTTTCACATGTTTATACCTAATTTTAATTAATATTTAATATAAACAGTAGTGTCTCTCAATTGTGCTTTTAGTGCCAACTGCGTTGAAGATTATGTGCAAAGAATGTTTATGCACGGTCTATTGTAGTCATAAAAGTCGTAGACTTGTCATATATTTCACTGTTCATGTCTCAGGTATATAGATCAAGATAAATGTTAGGCAACATCTGTATTTTATCGGTATTCTGCCTGAATTGGTTATTACACAACCAGAAGGTCTAGAAGCGAAAAAATTCCCTTTACGTGCAACAAGAGCTTTCCTTCTTTTTCTCACTCTCTCTCTCTCTCTCTGTAAATGTATTCCAGCATGTGATCTACTTCGTTCTACAAAAAACTAGTCATGCCACTGCTCTCGTCTATTCTTAGGCGAGCGGCAACACCAGACTAAACCATAAGAGTGTACACAAACGCAGTATAGTGCTATAGTTTCTACATAGTTGACTACCCTTGAGAATGTTAGTTGGTATTAGAATTGTGTCTGAGAAAATCATTTCTTTCCCATTTGTAGTACTGAAGCCTTACAGCGCTCCTTTAAATGTCGCCGTGTGGTATAGCTCGATATTATAAGCCCAGATTTTTCCGTTTCATCTCTGGACCTACTCATTCTTGCTAAGAATCGGATTGGGTTGGGTAATAGAAGTGACCGAGGAGAGAATCGACCGAATTTATATACCCTCATATATTTATTAGGTTGATATTATTATACTTTCTCCGGGTAGGATAGTCCCCGCCAAACTGGATACGAATTCCAGGCTAAACCTCCACTCAAAGTTCACTGCGTCTCAAAGTGCTGCTTAGGGAAATCTATATCGCGTACAAGTCTACTGTGACTGTGGCATGCAGGTATGTGTATATACACATTCGAAAATTTATAACGGGAGCTGTATAAATCTAGTCTGTGTATAACAAGTTCCTTTCATTTCATTCCAAAGACTCACGTCTACGTTTACAGTCTGCTCATTTTCAGTTAAACTCGGCCTAAAAATGTCACGAATAATTATGTTTGTAGCTACTGCCTCATCGCGACCTTTGTACAGTAAGTTTTTATATTTACTTATTACCCACCATTATATTGTAAATCAGTTGCAGGAAGGAACACGAAAGTGAAAGTCACGTTGTTTAGTGTGCAATACATTTCTGATTTCCTGTATCTTTTCTCTGGGTATGTAACAGTATGTGGGCATGTGTGAATTGGTATTGAGGTATATAATATTCCTTTGATGTTAAATAGGTCAAAAGCTATATGGTCGACAAAATTGTCCGAGCGGTTTATGTCACAGTCATGGTGGCCATAAAAAGAAAGAATCGCATCCCCAACAGCCTCGTGTACAGCCCCCAGAGCAATCAATCCAACAGCAACTTCCACCAACCACTTTTGATATGGAAGAAACTTCAGAGCATCTTAAAAATAATCCAAATAGTCATGCAGAGCTTCCAGTATTAGCAGAAGATGAAATGAACAGTACAAAGCCTTGGAGTCCTCAATTTCATGACAAAGGTCCTACGAGAAGATTCGTGAGGTACATACAACAGAGATGATCAAAGTTCTTAATTAAATCTTAATAACTCGTAGTAGGCATCTTTTTATGTCAGGGATTTCTTTTTAATCGAGATTATGATTATCTTATGACGCAGGAACGTGTACTGCATTTTGACTCTTCATTTTCTCCTTATAATTGGTCTCATGGGCTTATTTCTTCATGGAGACAGAATTCGGTGGTGGACGTTTGAGGATAAAAAGCCATTTTTCACACTCGTAGCTATTTCAACAATTTTACTCATTTTTCTATTCTGGAAGGACTTTCTCCGCATGAAACCTCACCTTAATGTAGTCTGTCTCATTGTTTTAACCTTTATGATGAGTTTACTTCTTGCCGTAGCTTCTGCAACTTTCAAGTAAGTATTACAACATTCTATACTATATGTAGCGTAAAAATAACTTATTAATAATATGTTGAAGATTTGACATGAAGTATGAAGGTTGAGTCAGATCCTAACGAAATGTTTCCATTTATTTTCTCTTGCAGCTTAAAAGCGATTCCAATTGCCGTGGGCATGATAGCAATATTATGTTTTGTTCTTGCTATCGCGAATACTCAATCAACTGTTGACTTCACTGAAGTTCTTCCAGGAATCGCACTTGTCTTTCACATTATCCTTATTGCATTTATTCTGCTGATAATATTTTTTGGCCCGTATTTTCATATACTCAGTGTTGCTATTATTGCTGCCTTAATTGTGGTTTTCTACATTATTTTCGATTTACATCGAATGATGATTCGCAACGAGGGTGAAAGCTGTACTGTGGCTCCAGAACACCTCATTTTTGCAGTGCTCAATCTGTACGTGGACGTTTTCGGAAATTTCTTAAATTGTTTCAATTGCTCTTTGGTTACTAGTGGAGAACGTAATATCAGTTCCAATCTTTCGCACGTCTAAAGCCACCACAAGATTCAGTAGACAAGACAAGGTACAATTTTCTGCCCGCTTAAATATACCAAAATGCACAATAATACACTAAAAAGAATTCCTCAGAGAACTTAGAACCTTAAGTATGTACTTATAAGTAATGTAACTAAAATGAAACACAGACACAATTAATACTACATTTGGATTAGGTTAATTAGGTATGCCATAAGAAAGTCAGCTATAACTAAAAACGATAAAAGATAAGTACAGAGATAAGATAGAAATTACCTTTTAGGTATATAACAATCAATACTTATTTCACTCTAAACATAAAAGAAGAAAAGAAGAAGCACGCAGGTGTTGTTCTATGTACATCGCCAATTCTACCAGAAAACAATTTTTATTACAGAAAATCTAAAATTCGTTCGTCATGATTTACGCCGGCTTGCACTTGTAGAGTAGACTCTTTTGTACATAGTATAAAGTGCAGGAAAGAAATACATTTAAATAACACTAAGGTTGATTTGAAAGTCAGAATTGCTGACAACGAAAGTTTTTACAGTGTCAATCTTGAAAACATGCATTTCCGACTGTAGGGGAAAGTTCTTTGAATTCCTTTCCCAAACAACGTAACTATGAACTCAAGCATAAAAGTACTCACACAGAAAGGACTGACTGATGTGTTAAGCAAACTGCCATTCCGAGAATCCGATTCATTGTTCGCACACGTTTTGTCTGATTGTGTGTACATAAGTATTCTATACGACATATGTACAGGGTAAATCCTAAGTTCATTTTTCCAAGTCAGTCAATATCTCTTTCGATCGAAATGGGAAACATATGTTGCACCACAAGTTGTTATGTAAAAAGATTTTGCGTGTATTTATTACATTTAGGTTTCACTATCAGTTTAGATACCATTTAGGTGCCTCAAATTACCCCACTCGTGAAAGTAATTTAAATTATCTAATCTATAAGATGGAGAAAGTTATCATGATTAATAATAATAACATATTTTGCCTTTTTGAAAGCAATAAAATTTATGGTACATTCCAAATACTAAATAATATTGATACTACAAAAGATAAGATGAAATATTTCTTTTCGTGTTCCTATATAAAGCTTTCCCATTTTACTATTTCGTCTGTAAGTATCCGATCGATAAAAACATGTTCTTCTTGTTCAACCGACGTATCAAGAAGACGCAAGTACCCTGTACATGCATCGGTATGTAAGTAAAGAGAAAAATATTGCTAGTAAAGTCGCAGAGACGTTTATTCTACGAATTGATGAGATTTTCTTCGTACATAACTTTAAGTGACCTGATAGAATTTACCTTAACGTAAGTACCTAACTATATTATAGTAATATACCTAAAGTAAAGATAAAAAGTAGACAATACAAATGATAATACAGAAATACAAGCAGATTCTAAGCATATAAAATAAATACCAATATTATTTGTAGTATATTTAAAACACATAATGTAAGAAATCAAGAGATCAACAGATGTATTCAAAATCAATCAGTAGAAACTAAAGTACTAACAGAAGAAACCAAAGTTTTCAGAGATTGCCAGAAGAAATGAAATATACTTGAGCGAGTAATGTAAACCTTGTAGGTTGTAGGTCCTGCATTTACTATAACTAATTGTTTACGTGCAAGTGTGTAGTACAAACTTGTGAATTCAAAACTGTCTTTCATATATCCAAATATTGATTTCACATCTCAAGATGCCTACCATATTACATAAAAAGCTTAATCACCTCTCTATAAATCTACCAGTACTATTTGTTACCTTGCCATATGAATACTCTGTAAAAATGTAAACTGCTGCTTTACATTTTATAATTATAATACTTATTCCACCCACGCCTAATGTATACATCGATATAAATTCACCACCCGTCTATTGTTGAATTGTGATGTGATTGAAGTTAAAACCCTCCTTTAAACTACTGTCTACTACATAATGCAATATATATTCTGTGTCATGAAAGACACAATGTATTCTTCATTCACTGTAAATCTATTCATTAATTATTATTTTTAGTTACAATGTTCTTTTGTATCTACATTGATTATACATAGTATGTGTAGTTCACTAAGCATATAAAATACATGTACATATGAATGATTATAATTACAAAAGTACAATTAGTTATATAAGTTTGTTATTGAATACTCTCTATACACCACAACTACTAAAATGAAAATTACATCTACCTGTATTTCATTTTGCAATCACATGCACGTGAATGCAACAAGCATACTTTACATAAAGTAGACCTTGTAATAAATACTATTATTGTGAACGAATAAAATGGAACTCTGAATACATAGATGCTTGATTTTCTGTGAATTGTGTAAAGTTGTATTTCTTTAGAGTGCCTGTCCGAGTAGGTATTGTACAATAATGAATAATTTTATTTGCACAGGCACTGTCCCATGAAAGAGATCCTTTCATCCATATTACTTATTTGCATTGAAAGGAATGTAGTTGTAAGAGGAACTACTAGAAGTGGTGGTGGTGTTGCAGAGCTACAAAGCAAAACATTGAGTTGTTCATTTCCAAAGCTGCTTATTCAAAGTTCAAACGGAATCTGTGACGACGCGTGCAAAAGGCAGCAAATTATACTGCGGGCACCCACCCGAACGAACTGCATGAAGAATTACAGTTTATTCCTCAAGTAAGTAACTGAAAGTTAGTTGTAGTAGTGGAAGAGCCACAAAATTGTAAATTGTGTGGATGTCGTTTCCAGGAAAGTATATCTATGGTATATAAATACACACACTATCTACTACTATTCTACTGTAGAAAAGTAATTACATTTTCCAAGTAATGAGACGGTGGCCGTGGGCGTTGAAATGATGGCATAATACTTGCTGCCCTTCTCACTTTTGTTATTTGTTTTGTTGCTTCGTTTTCCTCTGCTTTGTAAGCTGATAAGCTCCCTGAAAGAATATTACTAAATGTAGAAAGAAAGAAATCCGGGAATAATGCTGACAAAAGCTTTTATTTCAGGAGACGATGCTAACAAAAGAAGAATCGCTCAGTAATAAGGCGTTTGGTTTGAAACGGCTGTGTGTTGAATTCTATTTCTACTGTCAGTAGTTCTTTGTTGGGCCACAACATGACTTTACATTAATTATTGTATACTCTGGTATACCTAGATGTATTTCGCAACTTTATACGTTCAGTTCCACAATAGGAGAGCACAGCATGCAAGTGCAAATCCGGGAATGCAGGGAATCAAATATCTGCACTATTGAATTTTCTCCCCAGCCAAGCAAATAAATTCCCCATGAAAGCTGACGCTGCTGAAAAGAACTGGTTTCTACAGATGTAATCTTGCATGAGCCTAGTTCGTTATATTCACTGCAAATTTATTTATCATAATCACATCAGATTGTATGACATCATCCGTCAGTCAATTCCATTCAACAGGACAACGGTAAATAGATGAAGCTTTGCAAGCAGCTCACATTTATTTTGCATTTGCTATTTGCTCCATCAGCAAGCAGCATCCGCAGCTCCTTCTTTCTCCACACGCTCCAGCATCCCTTATTCCCGAACATTTACAAGCAAAAGCAACGGATCGATATTTGAGCCTGTTCATTTCACTTTCTCTTCTTCTCTTCCCACTTCCCCGTTGCTTCTATTTCGAGAAAATCTCTCTTGAGAAACTGTATCTTGCTGTCAGATTGATCATGGACCGAATCCTTGCACACCACTCTTGCATTCACTCACTAACAACGCATACACACACAATCTTCCTCCACAACTTCTTTTTCAGTCCCCCAGGGACTTTCACTTTCATCCGAAAACATATCTCCGTTAATTCATAGTAGACTTAACTTATTCACACATACCATAACCTGAACACGAGAAAGAGTAGAAGCACAGCATAATTTGTCAGTCTCATCCTTAAGAATTTTCTAAGTTTATAGTCTAAGCCCATAATGTTATTTTATACTTCTACCAAAGCCGTCATAATCATCATCATTGCCAAGAGCAAAGGTTTTTATCTTCATTAATAGCGGAGACAGGGAAGAGACGAGAAACATATCTCAAACATATAAGACATAATAAAATTTTATTACTGCTGATTTTCAGTTCTTTACAAGATATGTTTTATTGATTTCAGATGTTCATCGTCCCTTATAGGAGTAGAACATTCAGAGTTTTGGTCCGTAAGTAGAATTCTGAAGAAAATGAAATTATATAGCTGGAGACTAGACTCCAGTTATTTGTAGAGTCTCTTTCGTACATACTTTAGACAGTCCTACATGAAACATGATAGGTCACTCACACAATAAAATATTTTCCTCCTACCTACAATTTTTATGTACTACTGCGCACTAATCCTAATCTATTCATACCACACGACGTATCGCACGATTTCCAACAACCAGCTTCATCGTTTCCCTATCACTTGCATTCAAACAACCTCTACATTAAAAATTCATATGCCCAAATCCCATGTAGCACAAATTTACCTCCACATATTACAAAGAGACATTGAGGATCAAACTTGTTGGCCCTGTTAGTCGCTTCATCAACAAACATTTTTATTGCTCTGCAAACAATTGCCATGGCCAAAGCCATCATTGTTGCCGTCGCTCTTCAACAAAGGAATCCACCACCTCATCGCTGGTCTTATTTCGGTAGAGACTTCTTCTTCCTATAATACATTTCTATCTGTACTCCTTTAGTCTTAATACTTCCTAGAAACTACTTTTCTTGTAAACTACAGTAATAAAGTGGAGCTTAAACTGTCTTTATTTTATCCTTGAGTAAATAACTCACAAGAAACTTTTTTCTCATTGTGGTAATGTGAAAGTGTGAAAGTAAAGCGTCTAAGGCACATTGTGTTCCGTAAGTGGAGACTCTTAGCTCCTACTTAAGAATTTAATAGTACCGTTTCCCCGTGCACTTTTCTGCGTAATAGATTCAGCATTTGTGAAAGAACAGGGAAAGCAACAGTGTGGAGCATGTACTATTATTACTCTCACTCAGTCATCATAATATACAGCACGGAGCGTGTGCTCTAGATCTACAAAAGATTGTGTATAGGATATCAAATAAAAATACCTACACGTAAATCTATGTATAATAGTACAAGGATTATACAGTGGTATGTATTACTATATCCTACTCTAATTTTCCTTGTACATCATAAGCCTTACATAATACAATCAATCTAGCCTTACATCCCCTGTAACCTTAAAACCTCATAAAGTCTTACAATAATGCTCTTTTCTTGGAAATAGCTTTGTTAATCCCAATCACATTACGCAGGCAGGAGGAGATTGGTTTGTATGAATAAATTGTTGTATAAGTAGTATTAGTATTACGGAGGATCATTTCCCTTTATGATGAATGAGGTTTTGTATTGTTCCAACTGTTTTCAGCTGAAAACCCTTCACCGTACTTGTATGGGGGCAAAACGGGCTACAATAGGAAAGTGAATTCCTTTGACAGTGACGACAGAATAATAGAATCAGAGCGTGAAGCAGAAGTCTCAGCGATTTACGATCCTATAGACTACGCAGACAATCCTTTGGTAGATGTTAACCTTTCAGATGAACAACAGCAAACTATCGTAGAAAAACAAGAGGAGATTATTTCACCATGGAGTTCAGACTATGAGGATCCAATCGTCAGAGCTGACTTCCTTAGGTAGGTGATTAATCTCATCCTATTGACTTACTCCAAAAAGTAGTAATGTATCTAACCTACTCTTGATATATGTAAGTACGTAACTTTTTTAATTAACTAATGTCTCTATGTTTACTTTGACTTCCGGGAATTTTTACACAATTTTAGAAAAGTTTACTGCATATTTTGCCTTCAAATGGTAGTCTCCATAGCGGTCACCTCAACATTCCTCTTTGTCCCAGTAATTAAAACGTGGCTGGCCAAGAATCACATTTTCCTCTACTCTCTGATGATTTTCATACTGGTTTTAATTATTCTGCTGTATGCGAACGAGTGGCTCAGATGGAAATACAAAGTAAACACAAGCCTATTGTGCATTCTCACAGTAAATGAAGGAGTTTTGTTGGCAACCGCATCCAGCGTTCTAGAGTTAGTGAGATTTAATTTCCTATACTTACAGTATCACTATATACTTCTTTTGAATAATGTATGTATTATGTATGTAATATGTACCATGTAGTTTTACAAGTATAGGAATGAGGTAGCACAAGTAATTACTTGTAATACTTGAAATAATTACATGCCAATTACATCATCGTTGATTTATGTTTCAGCACGAACGTGATTCTATTGGCTATATCCATCATGGCTATAATTTGCCTGGTTTTTGTGGTTGCCCTGTCAGTTCCATCAGAGCCGATTGACTTCACAAAGCCTCTCGTTGAGCTTCTATTTACATTCTTGTGTCTCTGCAGCGTGATTTCCATTCTCATCATTGCATTTCTGTCGTACTTCTCAATTATGTGCATTGTGTTTGTTCTGTCTGGAGTCTTTCTCTTTTTCATCTACTTCATCGTTGACATGAATAAAATGATGGGAAACAAAAATAGACACGGAGTCACACCAGATAACCCTGTCTTTGGAGTTTTGAATCTTTATGTTGATGTTATTCAACTGTTTATCTTTATTACGTCTATCTTCTATTACGGCTGCTGCAGCAGAAATGAGTTTCTCGTGTAATCCAAAAAGTCATGTCATGAGAGAAAAACAAACGTAAACCATTCCAAGTGTAAGTTAAGATTGAAAATTATAAAAATCTAGGTGAGTGCATAATAAATGTTCAACTTGAAGAGAAGCAGACCATAAAATGTCCTATTGCACTTAAAATTGTGGCCATATCGAATTAAATAAAACTAATGTATTTATCTATCATGTTACTTATACTCAAACTGGTACCTATATACTCATGTCTTTTACATGTAGATGTTACACTCCCATAAAGTATACAAATGAAAATTATGACGATGTATCTACAATCTACGTAATACAAATTGAACTTTGTACTGTGCATATAGTTTAGGTACCTATATATAGAATACATGTCCTACTCTGGAATAAATCTAGTTAGTAAATACAATTTTGCAATATATGTATTTGTGCATACGATGATAATGCTTAGAGAAATGAAATAAAAATTCCTCGTGGGATATCTTCTCTAATTTTTAATTCCTTAAGCTCAAACTTTCCCATGCAGAGTACAAACATAATATGGTATTGTATTTGGTAATTAAGTAATTCATTACATCATTATTAGATATTGTAAATATGAGTTCAAAAGTATAAACAAGTCAGTGCGATACGATAACACTTTCATATGGCAAGATTAGTTTAGAATGCAATGCACCTGTAGGTTAGGATTAGGTCGGTGGATTAATTCGCATTGTGATACTTCAAAAACTGCCATATTTATAAATAAATTATTCATATTCGGTACATATTTTTTGTCTTATATAACAGGAAACAATCAAGAGAGTCATAGACTATAGATTCTTTTCTGGGCATAAGTCAGTCCAATGTTCCCCAACCTTTTTGCATTTAAGACACCTTGCTTCTTGGACACAATGAGCAAAAGAACATAAATAACTATTTTTGTTGTGTTTGCAACTAATGATATAACATGGTCTTGTTTTATACATAAATCTCTTTTTAGCCAATGGTTCTTCCTTAAAGTATTCCTTTTCCGTGTCTGAGTGACTGTGTCCGCATTTAAGGCCCAAACGACAACGAAAATTATAAAGGCAGCCAGACGAATATTTTTGCTTGATTTTTTGTTGTTTATGACGTATGACAGTAAAGCTCGCATCTACTGGGTAGTCAGGATCATTTACTTGATATACTTCTGCATCTTGTGCTGATATATCTTCTAAATCCCACTGTAAACATTGAGTGTACTGGATATAAGTAAGAATCTTCACATCTGTCAAACTTTGATACTCTTTCCTAACTTTATCCACAAGTGTGTCTCTCTTTCCCCAGATATCTCGATTGAAATCATAGCAAACAGAAACTTCATCTGATGTTTTATCGCTTCGTTTCTCGTCAACACAGCAAACGAGTACTAAATGAGAATTATCATCGGAAATAAAACGAGCCATAATGGGAAGCCGGAAAACTTCACAAGCAATGTTAACGATCTTGTTGAGAAACTCTTGACGCTCCCGTAATTGCAGTTGCTTTTCATATCTTAATTGAAAACATCCCACTTGATTCATTTATGCTGTTACGATATCTAAAGATAAATTAAAGTTACATAGAAATACAAACTTACGAAATAACGACAGAACGATCTTTAGGGATTCTTCCGACGAAAGTTGTTGCATAAAAAGAAATTTCGTCGAAATAGTCGTCAATATGAAAAACCTGAAGAGTATCTCCCTTTTCCTTAACTAAATCTTGGCAAAGAGCATTCTTGTACGACCAAATTTCTACTTTCCATCCGAATTTTCTTGCTTTAGTCACAACGCTCAACATGTCCTTGTCCCCACTCAGCAAAATCACAGCAGATCCATTGAAATTGGCTTGGTCTTTGTTCATGATGATGTTTTCGACAGCATCCGCTGTCAGTTTCGTGTCAATTTCTTTTTCTCGGTCATTCCAAGTGGACCGGGGTGTCACGCTCACTTCAATTTGCTTCTTTCTTATTGCATCCCATACAGTATCCAAGGCTGGTGGCTCGGATCCATATAATTTTGCGTGTAGAACATCTCGACCTTTATGCGCCAACTCGTAAAGTTTTCCAATTTTAACTCTGCAACACCCATCCTGTACTCCAACTGGAAATCTTTTGATTTGGGCCGAGTACTTTTGTGTATTGATGAAAATATTTGAGTTGTCTATGTACAATAGCACTTTCCCTTTCCCTTTCCCATCAATCCTCGACATCTCTAAAGAATACAAAAAAGATGTAAAAATGAGTTCTTTCCTTTCTTACTGTAACCTCTCGCAAATGTCTACAGAAAATGTAAAATTCGCTAATGCGTAATAATATATGTACATATTATTGTATAGGTGCTGCAACATGAACCGGGATAAATACATTTATGATATTATATAAGGTTATCAGCACAATTCAACTCTTTATTTCAATGAATGCCCAATTGTCTCATCTTTTTATCATAAATTCGTAAGATTATAATTTAACTGCACAATAATAAAACAAGAGCTGAATGCTAATGCAGTATGCATTCAAGATTCATGAAATCAACTTCGCATTAATTTAATCTGTGCATAATTGTTTTACACACCTACCTACAGATATGTGTATGTTTCTACTAAATGCCTATGCTAATGTTGGCTGTAGATAAAAGGAATGAGTGTTTGTTAATGTTTTTATATACAAGATGGAAACATCCCAATATTCTCCCATTGTCATTACGATTATCAATCACATTAATTTACACAGTATAAAATTGTATTGCGAAAATTGTGATAATGTGTGAAACAGAAATACGCAAACTACAGTACAAACCTCATAATATAATACCACAATAAATTGTGGGTAAATTAATTACGATAAGATGAATACAACCAAGTATAAGTACAGATTGTGTTTATATACATGTAAGATATGTACTATGTACACAACACGGTGTAAATAATTACCTACCTGTGCCGAAGTAATAATATTCATGAGGATAACAATCATTTAATACAATAACTACCAACCTAATTAACCTTTACAATTGTGTGTATTAATCGCAAAATTCTAACATTCATGTGCAAGGGGTGTATCTAGATTCCACAAAAGTGGGAGGGTCTCAAAGGTAAAAAATTAACAAATTTTTGTCAAATAACCCCTTTTTCCGGGGGTAGGCTTAAACCTAACGAACCCATACTTATAGAGATATGCTTTTGTCTGTATGCATAAATAATGTTGGTTATTATTATTATTATTATTATTATTATTAGTAAGATTGTAAAAGTTTGTTAAATTACTTTAAATCGTTCGCAGACAGGAATCCCAAATATAAAGTTGATTCATTGCCAACGGCTAATTGCATTAATTTTATTGTTCGCGTGTGAACAATGGAAGTTCTTACCCATGAGTTCAATCGCTCCTCTATAGTCTTACTCTCAATACCTGTTGTGTATAAATGAAATTAATAATAAATATGTGTAATAATTAAGAATTATGTTTAAATGATTTCAGTTAAGATATTTTATTTTAAAGTGTAAATAAAATGTTAATATTTACCTTGACTGAGAATCACCGGTAACGTAATAGTAAATAGGTAGGTAGGGTAGGTAGTAGGTACTAATAAATCTCGTGGGTACTAACGATAAGTGTAAACAATTCGTAACATTAAATTCAGCAAAATTCTGCAGACGTGTTTTCAACCCATGTTGTTATATTATACTGTGAGTAAGTGGGCTGCAGTCAGTCAAAGTCAAAAGCCAAGCGAATGCAGACACTTGTTGTTCTTTCTCAGACTTTTAAGTTTTTTACCATATATATCTAGTCATTTTTCACACACAAAAATAGTATAAGACCAGCTCTGAAACATCCAGAGACGGATTATATTATTGATACAACTCCAACAACAAATGTCCCTACTCTAAAGTTGTTTTTTCCTTCCTTTATAACATAAAGTGCTCTGTCAGGATATTAGACTGCGATAACAAAGTCAAGAAAACTTATTCTTATCTTATTTTTCTTACAATATACATATATGATACTTTACATATTATCCTGATGTTTGCATGCATGCTTCTACTAACTATCGCTACACAAAAACCAAATAGCCATAATACATGCAATGCAATGGCATAAAGAATACATGAAATGTTCCACTATACGGGAAATGTCATCGCATGCAAAACAAGAGTTACTATACAGCTACTTTGGAATACTGACCATGTTATAAGTACAATAGGGTACACCAAACTCAATCGTAATATGTCAGGTTGAACAAAATAATATTTTATGCTGACAGGTACCTTATGTGCCTTAGGTACCTTATGTATTAGTATAGATGCATTAACTTCTTGGTTTAAGTCAAGCACTAAATAAAAGTAGTTTATTTCTAACCGAAAGTTCTTGGCCAGAATAATATGAGAACGTAAGAAGGATTTAGTGCGAGCATGACTCATTCTAGATCAAGGCCATCACCTTATTTTCACAAGTTCACATAGAATCTTAATTGCATTCTATCACCACAGCTAGTAGAAATTTCTCGTGTATGTACCTATAGATATAATACCTAAGGAAAGAATGTTCTAGCTGCGGGTTTGTGTGCACTTACTCCGCTTTGATGTAAAAACAAGCCTTCTTACGCTTTGTACATCCCACGAGCAAGAATGAAAAATAGTTGCACCATGAGACTCGTCCATTACGCTTTATTAAATTATTAAAACGTGATGTGCTGTACGTGTGAACAACATAGGTGTTTACTCTGTATACATGTAAAGTGCATATACAACTTGACAAATGTAATACATAAATTATATACTCTGGAACTTGAGTCGTGTTTTAAGTACATCGCGGTGTAATGGCAGGAAGATTGTAAAAAGGTTTACATACCAAAATATATTATTTTGAAACTACGACTTAGATTTGCCAGCTGCAAAAGTAGAATTATATTTGTAACACAATTAACAGTTGGGAGAAACTAGTAGAAGATAAAATAAACTGAAACCACCAAGCATCCAATATATTTTAATGCTTTTACCATTGGCATTTCCATTATTCGGAGTTGTTTCGTCAGTATTGGGTAATGTGGTTGCAGGAATAGTGTCATTAGTCCATGGTACGCTAATGTCTTCTCCTCTGTCAACTCCGTAGTGTACCACAGAATCTTTAGCGTAAGCCCATGCCATTTGTACTGAATTCCATTGATATCCCAGGGTACCATCTTTAGTTATTACTTTGCACCTCCGTCGGTGTCCGGAATTCGTACAGTCATCGCATTAAGTACTTGGAGAACTGCGTCGGAAGCGTTTACTCCTATTAATAAACAATTACAATGAAAAATCGATTTCGTACTTAGGTTTGTTAGATCCAAGATACTATCTTATGGTATTTGTATCTTGCACTTAAAAATTAGCCTTGTTTTCTTTAGTCGTTTGTTTTCATGGCTTTGTTATATCAATGATTATAATACCAGTCTCAATTAAAGATGCAATTTTTGAAGCAACTCTAAATCTTATAAAAGCTTCTCCAAATCCAGTGGCACTAATTCCGCAAGATTCATCATCCGCTAATGTCCCTCCGCCGACAATAGGAGTGTCTCCGACTCTTCCTTCCATTTTCCCTGTCATCCCTCCCGTGGAAGTCGCAGCGCTTATTTGTCCACGTGAATTTATTGCTACCGCACCAACAGTACCAATGTCAGGAAAAGACCTCATTAAAAAACAGAAGCTTAAACGCATGGCCAAGTTTTCAAGTACTTACAAAGCTTTTATTTTATTTATGATCCCATTTGAAAGATTAACTCAGATCAAACAACATTGCTCTCACCTGGGAGGAATTAGATCTTGCGTGGGCACTAATGGTATTCCTTGGGACGCTGCATATTTTTCAGCAGCTTCGCCGACAAGAAACACATGCTCTGTTCTATCTTTGATTATTCTTGCTAGTGACACAGGATTAGCTACGTGTCTTAATGCACCTACAGCTCCTGTTACCAGAAATAGTAATGAACCGGACCGAATGAACAGATTAGGACTTAAAAATTCATTTGATATTGCTACTACTGTATAATGGTTGGCTAT
>JABASD010004485.1:0-15359 GCA_019776165.1 Pogonognathellus flavescens
AATTCAGTCCACAACTAAATAAATGCGTTGAGCGGGATCAACCAGAAATGCGCTCAGAAAATACCAGATGGCTCAGTAGTCGAATTTGTCTGTTTTGCAGATATCGAATAGAATGCTGCTGTGTATATGCATTGTGTTGTGTGGAATAAATTCTACATACACTTACACTTAACTTACACCCATATACAGGCATTCAGGCAGATCAGGCATAAAGTGCTTAGGTAAGTTAAGTTAGTAAAAGTAAGCTGTCTATATCTATCTACATACTAAACTATGAACTAAATTGCTAATCTATTGCAGTTTTGCTGTATATAGCATTTCTTGTCTTAACATATGAAAGGTATTCGCAGAATTCGCGCTACTCTCTGTGACATGCTTGCAGGAATACTAATTGCACTGTATTTCACAAAACGTATTTGTATGCTAAAAATAATTTAGTAATTACAAATGAAAAATTCAATTTTATGCCTTTAAATAGAGTTTTGTTAGAAAGCTCTCTTCATATTCATATGGATTTGTTGTAAACTGCATTTAACACCGTTTGACTGGTTCGATGCTACACAAACGAGCTTAAGATTTTAGCTTGTATAGCTGTAAAGTATGATAATAATAAATATGATGAATTGATGATACTATAATTATTATTCCTTTGCAGAAGCATGTACATGCATATTATTTATAAAGGATCGTTCAAACTCATATTGATATCTAATGTAGCGTAACATTAAAAGTATTTCTATAGCTATGCTTTTATACGTAAACTACTATACACTATCTGTATTACCTATTTACATTTACATTACATGATATACATGTATAAGACTTGATAAGACATTTCTTCAGGCATAGACTACATGGTTAAACGCTGCATGGGAGAAAGGAGATCTTTAGCACCAAAAAAGGAAAAACTGTCAATGTGTCATTATTGTTGTTATCATGAACAAGAAACAATTCCTTATAAAATATTTGTCCCCTCAGTCCTGAGATGACACAAGCAATTTGCTTGATATGCATACGGGTGTAAAAGTTCATGTAATTTTAACTGCCTTAACAAATGAGTAGTAATATTGTAACGGTAAAAAAGACATAGACAGACATCATTCGTGTGAGCTGGAATATAATTTGTATAATAAAATATAACAAGCTAAATGATATTAAATATTCAAAAGAAAAATTACTTTGAAATGCTTATAGTATATAAAGTTAACTCGAATTCAATTTCAAAAGTAAAATGTTTAATGCAAACTCAATCTGAAGCTGCTCAACTGAAGCTGTTCAACTGAAGAAGAGTTCAATTCAAACTAATAATGATTGTCGTTTTATGAGTCATAATGAGAAATGAACATAATAGATATGGATCATAATATTTTATTATCATGAGTAATTAGTATGGACCCTTTTCTTATTTTATTCAGATCACTTTTATAAGTATCTAGCCACGTTTCACATAGCTTCTTGCTTAACTATTACGCGTAAAATAAACTCAAGTTCTCAAACGAAAAAACTTTTGCATTGCAAATCTAGTACACGTTTAACTAAGCTACATCACACAATCTAGATAATTAATGCAGCATAGTGCAGACGACTTGTTTACATTAACTATGAGACATGATCAAACAGTGGTCCTATAAGGCTTCACAAACAAGGACTCTTACATAATTACAAACAAAACTACAAAGTATTCACTAGATATGATTAAGTTAACTCGTACTACGCTGGCATAGTCCATGTTGCTGAATTTGCACAGTATAATTCACAATAGTAAATCATTTCCTGCACGTATACAATTGATAAAATAATTGTGCGCAAGGGAATCATCATACTTTATATGGATGTAACAGTAACATAACAATAAACAAGTAATATTGTAAGTGATTCAGGACAACAAAGTACTTTGCGACTTGTAAACATACTCGTTCGTAGTTTGAGAAATTATTCAAAGCGGTCTCTGTCTTAGGAACTCAGTGTCCAAGAATATTACTGTGGCAGTAATGTCATCACGAAAAAGTCTTACTGCATCATCAGGTAACGTAAGTAAATGACTAATTTTATTATGGTCGATGCCTTGATCTGTATTTCCTAACGCATGCCTTATTAAATGAGTTGCGGCATTTACATCGGTAGGTTTCAGTTTTATAAACTCCATCCTCCGCATCAATGTTTTGTGTATGGCACCTAATGTTACATCTTGATTCACTGGTAAGCTATAAGGATTTAAAATAGTTTTTCCAGACATATGTTCCCCAACTAAACGAACTGCTTGACTAGGTGAAAGTAAATCCCATAAGCCATCCGTTGCTAGAATTATGAAATTATCTTTAGCTCGCAGTTTGTGATAAAATACTTCTGGTTTCGCCGTCAAGTATGGTGGAGTCAAATTTCCACTAACTATGGACTGCTCCCCGAGGAGAGGTACTACATACTTTCGAACTTCTTCATTTGTCCACTTGAACCTATAAAAGCACAAAATAATAATAATTAAAACATTTCGTATAGGTATTATTTTTCAGATTGTAGTTCGCTTCGCACACGGACTAACATGGTATTTTAAGGTAAATTATAAATACAAATGTAAAAAAAACTAACACCATAAATCATCGCGTATAAGTGGTGTTAACAGTAAGTGCAGTGCCAAGTCAAATGTTCTTCCCTACCGGGCATTTTTGTTGGCACTTGTCTTTTGGTGTCATACAACAAGCAAAGTGTATATTATTTGCTTTAGGAACAATTCTAGCAAAAATATACACTTTTTCGTATCTGTATATTTTTTGCATAAATATTTATACCAAAAATATACTATATACCTATGTACATTAATCCGTTATTCGGTGCTGCTTTTATATGAACATTTGTATTTGTTTAAAATGTCATAAATTAAGAAACAAACCTGACATCTCCGAATGCTCTTAAAGGGGCCAACAATCCCAGTAAACGATCATTGCGAATCACAGTATCTTGTTCGCTCTCTGGATGCTCGGATAATACTCGGGCGACTTCTGCGGGATTATCTGAGTTATGATCTTTCGTTAATGGCTGAGCAATCCACGATTCAGACGTAGAACTCCAAACACCCAAAACTGCTTTACAGTCTCCACAATTAGCAACGTGTAGATGTTCGCTATCAATATGTGCTACACAAGCAACAGCACCAGAAAGAGCAACGGACAGCGTTTTGACATATAAATTATCTGCTGTTTTTGACACGTTAGGGTCCTTTTCAATGTTCTTAACTTGCTTAGCTTCAATTGAAATATCTTCATCTAATCGTAAAAATGCATTTTCTAGCGCCAATGTCATTAAAAACTCTTCACTCTCTTTATGCGATAAATGAACCAAGAAATTATGAAGACTTTGTGAATACAGTTTTTGAAGATCTTCTACCAAATCAAAACGGTCGTTATAAGATTCCAAAATCTCTTCCACCCCTTCCTTCGATACATTGGGATTTAAAAGTTTGTGTAACACGTCTGGGGGTAAAAACGACGCAGCAAGGTAGTTGAATAATCTCTTCGCTGTAACTTGTCCAGCGGCAGGTCCGCCGTGTCCATCGAATACCCCGAATAACATACCTGGAAAGCAAATAAACGGATAAAAATTCCAAACTTAGTTTTCAACACATGTTGCTTCCAAAAGACAAAAAAATCAGACTACATATACCTGTTGTTAATAAACATCTTGCTTCAGCACGTGAATCTTCTACAGGAGAGTTGGATGGAAGTTGATTCGTATCGAAACTTTTTACTGACCCATAATTCACTTCCTCTGTATGCTCATTCGAACGCAATATACCTGTAACCTTTATGAAAAACAAAATTCTTTAAAATTTTCTAAAGGGTTAGAATTTATATAATAATTAATTTACACTTACCTCATTAGGGGAAAGTCTTGCATAATATCGCACTACATTATTAATACTGTATCGGTTTTTATTGAACATACTCCTACGTAAAAAGAGTCTGGAGAAAGTTAAACTTTCAACATGGCATTTACATAATGAAGCACATTTTCTAAACGCCATTGAATTACCGTCCTTTGAAATTGATTATTGCCTTAGTCAACACAGTCGAAGTAACAGTCCAATTCGGTGAAAGTTTTCATCCAACAGATTATCCCGACGAATCAGTTGGATTTGATTAATGTTTCGTTTTACCAATTTGCATATCTTTTCATAGATTCACAAACACATAATTCACAGCACTTTTCTCGCGTTTCGTTTTTTGTAAAGCTGATTTTCGGTGGAAAGTAAATAAAATTTTTGATGTTGGTTATTAAACACAAGTCCACAACTCCCGGGCGTCCCGGGTTTATCACTCTGCCGGTAGAAAGTAACAAACAACCCACCCAAATACGAATGCTATGCAGTTTGTCAAAACAATAGTGGTCCAAATGAAGCCTACAAACCGGAAGTTAGAGTTTAAGACTAGATAAAGAATGCACGTTAAATATAAATGGCAAACATTTAACTTTTAAGATTTACATTTTTAATCTTGTAAATTCTAATAAAAACAATTACAAACCTACGCGGGAATGCAGCAACCAATTCTGGAAATGCTTCAGTCAGTGCAAAGATTTTGCTCAAGCTTGTTAAATAAATCTCATGTTTTTCTCTTTATGAAATTGGTTGTAGTTGTATGCATCAGTACTGAATGTTTACAGCTAATTATTATGGAATTTAATACAATGTAAATTAAGTATGAAAAGTTCAGTTCGTATAAATAAGTTTACTAATTAAAGTAAATGTACAAATGTTTGTATGCAGTAAATACACAAAATAGATTTATTTATACAGTAAATTAATATTTCTCTTGCATTTACAATGCTTGTTTATTTCTATAGATTTAGGAATTTATGGTTTAATTCCCTTTCAATTTCGGGCGCAGTAAATATATTTCTTCGTTACATTTTGAACCAACATTAGGTATGCTTCGTATTACATGATTTTCATGAAGTGGGACTGACTCCAATAGACTGATTTCGGTCCAATCTCCGTACAATTCATTCATGTCATTTTCATCGACACATTTAGGGCCTCTTCCATCAGCTTTAGATTTATCGTAATTTACTGTCTGTAGTAAGTAGCAAAAATTATTGTCTGCCAAAGAAAAATAAAAAATTTAACACCCGAACTTATTGGGGGTCAATTAAAATCTAGATTAGAATACAAATGCAAGGTTGAGATTTTCTCTACAGCTTCAGTAATTGTTGCTCTTTAGGTATTCTTATTAAAAAATACAATAAAACAGACATGTACACATAATATGTAATGAAGTCACCCACATTCACCGTCGATTTTCTGTAAACTTCTTTGCATGATATCTTTGTATGCAGGACGTAATGAAAGATCAATTGCAGTAAGGGACGCTTTATCCCACACACAGTCAAAAGGTCCCCATTTTTCAATAGGACATTTAAAAATGTCACCATAAAAAATGCACAATTTTTTGTCTTTAGTATGAAAAGTTGATTCTTCGGAGTCAAACAGTAAATCAAATGAGTTTTCTTCATCTAAGGCTTTAATTGCATCCACAACTCCTTCCACCCCAAACACTTCATGGCCTTGACTCAAAATATACGCTATATCCCAGGATTTTCCACACAAGGGCAAAAAAAATCTTTTAGCTCTGCTTGTTATATCATTTGGATTATTAGGACACGACAACGGCTCAACTTTTGTTTCCCCATTCGTATTTTGCTCTTTAGTGACAAACGTTGTTTGTGTGGGAGGTATTCCACATTTGGGAACTTCATTAGGTTTCTCCAAAGAGTTATCCACAACCAAATTTATGAATTTTTGTAGATATGGGTTGATTTCATTCTTGTGCCAGCGTAAATTATTTTCTTTCCAGCGCGTTTCCCATCTATCCAGGTTATCATTTGTAGCAGCTGATGATAATGAAGAGGCTGATTCTGTAAGACTGCTCTCCTCTGTTTGTTCTTCTAGCTCAATCATAATGAACTAAAACTTTGAGACTATAATTTATGACGTACCTAATCTATATTGAGACTAAAGAATAGTATCTGCAGTAAATTCAATGAAATGAGTGAAAATGAACCGATTTGTTCAAAAGTTTCGCATGTGGTGAAAGTAAAAGTGTTAAAAACCTCCGCCGCAAATTATCTGGTTTAGTTTGACCACACTTTTGCATTAGTATGTGATACGATAGCATAATATGCAAAATTCTTAAACTTAAACTATATAATAATACTGTTTATCCACATCCGTAACCATATTATGCATACATTAATTCAATAATTACATTTTGTAATTTTCAAGTAATACCATAATAGTATTTATTACCACAATAACTTGTATATATACACACACACGAACAAACTAGCTAGCAGCTAGACTGCATGTAGTAAAGATTTATACACATATCTTATCTATTTTATAAGTTAATTAGCAATAAGTTAAGTTACATTACTTAAATTATGTGTATTAAAAAATTAAGATCAATGTTCGTTATCATTTAAAACATAACACCTAATAATCGCTATGTAAAATACTTAGCTTTAGCAGACAAAAGTTTATAGTGCGGTTTTTGGCACATTAACACATTTATATATAAAACATAGGTACCTATATGACACGAAAATAACTTAACTCACACCTATATAAGGATAGTAAGCTTGCTTCCATTTATTTTGCAAATTTTGCTCACCTGGAAATCTCTAAAATCACTGTAAAAACATGTTGCTTAAAAAACTTACATTATAATCTTTTCTTATAAAAACATTCCAAAGCTGGTGTGTTTCTTACAATTCAAGCGGTTTTCTGACTTTTCTCATCGATTTTTTCTAAAGTTTCTTTTATTTTAGTTAACTCTGCTTCAGGTATATCAACTCCACTATTCAAAATAAATTTAGCCACACTTGCCCTGTATATATCAGGCCTATCCTTCATCAAAATATCCATCCATGTTTCCATTGTCTTTTTCTGTTTATCTGTACATTGTAGACATTCGCCAAGTAAAGCAGCTTTAGCTCGTGCTATGAAATTTTCATATAAAATAGAATGTAATCTTTCAGTTGTACAATTCCAATACAGTAAAAGTATTACAAAACAAAATTAAGATTCTTACGCTTTGCCCACTTTCCAACGACGTCACAAGGTCCGTTGTATCTACAATGAGAAACTTTAATATTAAAACACTGAAATTACTATTATAATGTAGGTCAAGATGTATACTAGTATCAGTACTTACAGCAAACATTTTATCTGCAAGTTTAGATTTCTAGGATTCTTTACATATGACTCAATATCTATAACATCTAATTCAGGCTGTAATTTTAATGGATATTCTCTTTCTGCGGGTCGACAAGAAACAGGGATTGCAGAAACGATAGCCAACGTAATCGCAGTAATAAGTATAAACTTGGATGAAGACATATTTAGTAACACCACCCGGAACCCGATCACGCTCTCGAAACGACCTGCTATATAAAAAATGACACAGGTAAGTGCATGTAGTTGTACATAATGCAAAGATATTTGTAATTTGTATCTTTATTAAATCTGTATAATACATAACCAGATAAAAAACTGATACATATTATATTATTATAGATGCCTATACACATTAACACTTATGCAATCAAAGTTATTTTTCTCAAAACTAACCCAGCACCAGAAATAAACAAACACTACTGCAACAGTCCGACAGAATACAGTAATTAGTGTGACACACACCTGTAAAACAAGTTTATGTATAATTTGAAGTTAAGTAATTATAGTTACCTATATAAATGGAAGAAACGCAAAATGCCTATTTTTGTCTCACTGAACAATGTGATCTAAAGTAATTATTTAGGATTATACGATAATTATGTGATGAATGAATGCAAAGCCTGGATCTATGGAACTGAGCGGACAATATGATCACATTAATGTGTACAAGCTTCAGAAACTTCATAGAATACTGACCTCAGTGACTTCCATCGTTTCTATTTAACCAATTTCATCAAGGATAGCAGCAAAATCTTTTTCTTGACATTTACAGGAAGATTTGTTGTGTTTGTGATTTGTACATGGTGTAGTGTCTACTTAGGTACTATAGGTACATTGTTTCTACATTTGTGTTAGCTGGATACTTAACGATGTTGTGTTCCATTGAGGTAAACCCGTCTAGATTGATGTTTTTTGCTGTCTGTTGATGTACATGCACAGTGTACATACGATTAAACGGAAGAGCAGGTATATTGACATGTAAATGCATACAGGTAAGAGGTAATATTAATTGGTAATAGTATCGCAAAATCAGCATGTGGTATAATATAATGTAGTACGTTCATACGTATGCCTTATGTACTATAATATGTATATGACTATGCACATGATTGACAGTAGTAGAGATTCTTAAACACCATTACTTGCAATTCTCTTGTGATTTTATTCTCCAGTTTATCCAGTAGCGATAAAGGTTATAATTATATCCTCTACTACAAAAACTGAATTTATTTCTGGAAAAAATGTGTGAACGATTTAAAAAATTGATGGCCAGATCAATTAACCGCATCCACATGTACGTTCATTTGTAACAATAATGTTATCTTTTTATGTACACTGTTTGTACATACACAAACAAGTAACACAAGAAACACAAATGATTCTTTGTGTCCAATTCTTATTGCAACCTTATAATAAAAATAAATAATTTATTTTACTTCCTTCCCCTTGTTTTTGTATACGTACTAATACATTTGTTTAAGCACTAATTTTCTTACTTCCGTAAAGGCACTTAATATTCCTACTACTAATTAGAGTCGCAATCAAATCACAATAAATGGATAGCATAGAGTTAATAATTTATTACTTTTATCTTGGATTACTTAAAAAACAAACGTTTACTCAAATATAAAAACGAAATAAATACACAACAGGAAACCGGAAGAAATCGCTTACTTATTCTGTAATGTTTTCCGTGAACAATTTCTAAAACTAATGCATACTGAATTTAATGTCTGCACATGATATCCTATTCATATAATATCACCCAGTCTATCGACATGATATTTTATGCTCAGCTATAAATGCAATGCCTATCTATCTACAAACCTACAGGTACTGTACCTATTAAATCATTTTTGCATTAGCAGAATTTTCTGCCGTCAAAAATCAAATCGTATCTTTTTGAGAGCATATAAGAGTGAAATGAAAATAAGACGAGTCCTGTATAGAAATTGAAATTACATAATACATAATAATAACAGGCATTTGCTTTATATCGTGCTGAAACTGAGACTGAATGAACTGACTGAAGTGTTAAACGAACGTGAGAGCCGTCTGAGTAGAGATGAGACAAAAGTATTGAGATGTTGGCAGATCATTTTAATTGCGGACTGAGGAGGACATTAGATTATTAAGAAGAAAGAGGTATCCGGTATCGAGAATGGAGGTATGTATTGAAGATTGAGATTTTGAGGCGACTTGAGAAATGCTACCACCGCATCCGCAGCATCATTCATGTGTATTGTGTATGTGGCTTTCATGTTCATCCTGTGTGAATCATGGCTATTATGCTAATGTAAACGGCTGTGCTTGTATTACATGTAAAGCGTGTGTGATTCACTTTAGGGCATAAGAGGTACGCTATATCCGTTTACGGATTATATGAGTAGAGAGAGAGTCATAGTTGGCTTTTTGCAAACAAAACTACAAAATTTTGCAATTGTGATTGATAAAACTGATTTCTAAAATCTGGGATGAGAATCTTTGTGTTTACGGGCGAATAACATGGTGTAAACTGAAGCCATAAAAAGCCAAATTATCCATGATGATCGAAGCATAAATCTGCCGGGCGGGAAGTTGACTAGCAATTTAAATATCATTTTTGGAGTTACTCACAAATCATTTTCTGTAAAGTTTTCACTGAAAAGTAAGTTAAATTTTCGAGTTCGTGCTTAGAAATACATTTAGCAGTTTTTCAGTAAACCCAGTTACAGGGTAAACTACATTTTGAATTATTTGATACGCGATGTACTAAATAATTGCTGTTAAAAGTGGATGCTTCCGCAACCGGGGCACCTGCCAGTCAACACAACAGCAGAAAACAACAAAAATAAACAATGTAGCGTGTCCAATGTCAATTGAAAGGTGAAAAGTGACATTTTGCATAATTTCGTATTGTTAAATACAGTTTCCTTTTCGAGTGATAGGTTTTGTTGTTAGTTAATTAAGTGTTAACAATTTTCGGAGTCAACGCATAAAATTAAAGCCGTCAAAATAGGGAAAGTAAAGAAAACTCGTAAGGTGGACGGAGGCGTTGGGGAATTGTCATTGTTAGAACGTGACAAGGACAACAATAATCATCGGAACAGAAATCATAACAACAGCACAAGCGATGAGATTGATAATAACAGTAAAAACGACAAAATACAAATTGAAGATTGTGAAATGAAAACTATTGACGATGAAGAAGGGACATCTCCAACTCCAGCTGTTCCGTGTCATTCAGATCAGGATCAAGCCGCATCGGTATCTATCTGTCTTTGAATGTTGAACGTTCAAGATCTATGCTGAATTATAATTCTTAATACTTAAATGCACTTTGTCACATACGTTGTCAACTAATTGACTTTAAATACTGTTGAATCTGTGTGATGCCTCTTGTTTTCAGCTCTGCTTACTATCAAATGTTACCAATAATAACTCTGCCGCTGTCAGCTGTTTGTTCTTGTTACTGTCTATCATTCTGTCGTCTATATTTCCATCTGTACATTCATACACTACCACTAAACTATCAACTCTCATTATAATATTAACTCAAAAAATGTAACGTTTGGCTACAACCGGAATGACTGCACAAGCCTTATATAGTTTACTGCTAACAACTAAATCTTATCACTTACCAACAATGTTAAGTGTTCCACTAAACACAGACGTGATTCGCGGTTCTTCCTCTTTACTCTTTATGCTATAATCATGTCAGTTTACTCACTTCACTCCTATTGGTGTCTAACTTCAATTAGGCTGTCCTGTATGTCTGTATTTTATAATAGTTTTATTATAAATAACTCAAATAATGTTTAGAGAAACTGGGTGGTGCTATTTGTAAATAATATATTTTCCTATTTCCATTAGTGAAATGCTTTAACCTTACTTCATGTTCACATATTCTAAGAGTTCGAAATGCTTGTGGCAGCTCAAAAAATCATATTAAGAGATAATTTTTTTTTGTAGAACGAGGTGGAAGGAGATGGAGATAAAAGCGACAAAACAGAAACTGGAAGTAGTCAATCGATAAGTACGGTTAATACTGTTAGTTCGAATGGGCCGATTGTGAACTTTTCAATGCCGACACTCACTAAACGGAGTGTCACCTTGCAAATGTTGCTGGCCGCAGGGATTCTTAAACCTGGCGAAGGGACTATGAGCCTTGAATATCATGTAATGTTTACAATTTTTTGTATTTTGTATGCAATTAACACGCGTAAACAATTTTTGTAATGTTTCTTCAATTTGATTTCAGGGTCAAAAGTTTCTGGGCGATCTCTTGGACAATGGACAAATACGATCGCAAGAAACGTCTCAAATTTTTACTTCGCCCTCTGCATGGGCCATTGCATGCAAACAAATTATAAATCCCGAAAAAATTCTAAGAAAATCAGGATGTGGTTGGGCATCGATTAAATATAGGGGTAAGAAGTATTATCAATATGATACAGATACATGTTTCATTTTAATTGTAATTAGTTTTCAACTACATTTTGTACACTTATGTATTCATTAATAATTGGATTTCACAAAGTGTTTTAAAATATGTTTAGGTTTAAAATTGGACTACTACAAAACAGTTTGGTTTAAAAGGCTACGGGAAGGCTCTATTGACATAAAAAATATTTCAAATGGAGCGTCGTCCTCTGATGATTCAGATGATGATGACCCACCGCATTGTGTTCTCAAGTTTGGCGAGCATTTTGATAATAGTCCTGGTTATCAATCGGCACAAACCATGGGGGCGAAAGTAAATTTCAATAATTCCATATTATTCTATAATAGTTAATGAAACAAAACGATGAATTGTAAGAGAAGAGGTAAAAATAATTTCTCTTTTGTAAACAGGTTTTGATCTCCTGTACCGAATTTAAAGAAATGGAACGTCTTCAGCCTTTCCATGTAAAGATAGCTGCTGAAGCTCTTGCATTAGCAGATTTTCATTGTAACATTACTAATACAGAAACAGTTGGTTATATCTCAGGCCATTGGAACGGCGACCAAAATTGTAAGTTTCCCATGAAGTGTTCGTAATTTTCAGTAAAGTTGACGATTAATCTGGTTTCGGTGATATAGCTAATAAGCAATACTATATAAATGAATCATATCTTGTTAGGTTTGAAGATGGAAGTGATACATCCTTGTCGAGTGCTAATGCCACATTCAAGTTCGATAGACTGCGATAATGAAAGGAATCGAGTTGCATTGGACATTCAAAAACTCAACCACGAAGTTGTCGGCTGGTATCATTCCCATCCCAAAGCTCTGCCGCAACCATCGAAAGATGACATTTCTCGTCAATTAGATTATCAAATAATGATGAAAGGAGCGTCCGAATCCTCATACATTCCATGTGTTGGAGTTATTATCTGTATGTTCTTTAATTCGGCAATCCTAAATACAAGTTTTTATTCAGATTTTTCTAATACTTATATATGTTACAGCTCCTTTAAGTTATTCGAATAAAGAAGACTCGAAAAAATCTGCGGTCCAATTTTTTTGGGTTATGCCTCCACCTGAAAACCGTCCGATGGAAATGGGCCGGCCCATGCATATCGAATACGATACTTTTTCGGAGAGCAATTTTGATCCTAAGAAAGTACTCCAAAAACTGGTAAGGAAGAGATTGATTTAACCACTTCATTGTAATGAGAGTCGAGAATTGATCTTTATATTGACATTTTAGGGGTCCTTGATAAATTTTTACAAAGAAAAGAAAGAAGTCGTCGATTTACACGATTTGACTCCTGGAAGAATGGAAAAACTTCAAGTAAGAATAAGAATATTCCAGTTAGACGTATACCTTTTCTCCTGCATAGAAGCAAAATGTTAATATTTAAGTAGAGATGTAACTTTAGAACTGTATGCATTTGTTTAGGAAACTTTCTCGACATGGCTGCCTGAAGTGAAAGGAAACGAAGAATTTTGGAAAGAAGTTAGACATTTATTTCTTTCTCCTTTACCACCACCTACTGCAGCAAAACCGCCGCCGCCACCCTTGTCACCACTAGCATCAACGTCAAAATGCACACCAGCTTCAAATTCGACTCCATCCTCATCAGCTGCAGCTTCCACGTCAGACGCCACAGATTCAGCATTAACTCCTTCTACGTTGCCAACTGAAGATCTAATGGAGTAAAACGAATTTACATTAATTTTTTTATTTACAAAAAGGGACTTAGCGTGATTGTCTCAATTGTTTCCATGAATGGTATTTAGAATGTAATTTGAGTGGCGCAATGAACATAAGTGAATCAACTCAACTTATGAAACAGTTTGCAATAATTCATTTATTAATAGATTTACAATTACCATGTTGCTAATCACTAGCAGATTGAATCGTTTTTTAATGTGAAGTTTCCAGTGCCCTCGCATTCTCATTAAATCCTTTGACAGACAAATTGGGTGAAACTTAAAATTGGAAGAATATGGGGCATAATATTGTCACAGAATGTACTTAAAAGGGTTAAAATCATTATCGCTGCATTACAAATGGAGCAGAAATACCTTCGTAGGTAATTTAATTAGGTGAGTAGGAACCTGTAGGTAGTGAGTGTGGTTGTTTGCACGTGTAGTGCGTATAAACATTAACTATGTTTATTTACTTTAGTAAATGTGTGCATGTATCATTATTTAAATTGTAATTATTTGTATACTATTCAAACCTGCATTTTAAGGGAGAGCCGAATATGATATTTCGCCATTGTACAAATTCAGTTTGACAGTATGTTGTATGAGTATTTGTAAATTCTGTATACGAACACCTAACTGTCTAAATGTATCTCTGTGTTAGCAATTAGCATTTCCATTACTTTTAAAAATGAGCAGCTACTACCAGCAGTTTAATTACCATTCTTCCAGATTCACACTTAATTTGAATGGGTCATATTTTAGTTGTCATTCTTTTAAATCAACAAAGAGGTGAATTTAGACTAGACAGTTATACTCATTAGCTAATTAGTTGAAATAGACAACCCACCACTATAAAATCTACTTAGGAGTAATTATTTATTTACATAGTGAAAGTCACAGTACATAATAACACAACAAACACAATTAAAGAGCTATCATGACGTCAATGTGAGATGTTCGCAAGTAATTCACGTAAAATACTTGTGCTTACTGTAGCCGTAGCTCTGTTGAAAATGAAAGACCTACCTGAGTAAAATATATCCGCAAAATCTCTTGATTGCAATAAGTGACTATTGTTTTAATTAAGGTTTTACGGTACAGTAGGTACATAATTAATAACTTTTCAGTCCGCTATACTCCCGCCAAAAGAAACTCATAATCCAGTATTTATGCAAAATATATTCATAATAAATAAATGATAAGTATACGGTAGTTGTATCAAGGTATTAACAGTTTAATTGGAGTGAAGCCTATCAGCGTATGGCAATGAATCGGTGATTTATTGCCATTTATTACTATACACTGTGTGTATTTATTAGACCGGTTAATTTATCGTTTGTGTCTCTGAATTTATCTATATGTGTGTAATTATTAACTGTTACATCAATTTTTATGTGAGGGCATGAATGAATGTACGTTACCGTTCGGAACTTTTGTTGTACAGTGTTCCACAATATTGCATTTCTTAATTAAATTTGTCGTAATGTAAGTTTAGGAAAAATGTTTTAATTTTAATCAATAATGTCTTGACAGTAATGAGTTAATGATGATAGCCGTATTATTATGTTAGTGTGTAAGTTTACAGTTTAACGAAGGGTGACAAACGACTTAAATATTCATTAGGTAATAACACAGTTCTGTTAACTAAAAGTAAGTAGAGTAGATTACAGATTGACTATACCTTCGTAGATATACTTAAATAGATACACACAAGTAATGATGATCTTTAAACTTTCGTAAGGAAAGCCATGGTTTTTTATTAGCTCATTTTGTAAAACTTTTGTAGAATAGAGACGAGGGTAAAATCGAAACCTAAATCATCCCCCGCCCCCGTGTCTTATATAACTTATAATGAATGACTCTAATTATAATGACAAACAGACACACATGAACATACCTAACAATTACCTGTACAATACAACAACGCACTATAGGCATATTTGCTTTTCAGAACGCTCATTAACCTAAGAGCTATTTTACATTGCGTTTCGAATAACACCATATAACACCAAAG
>JABASD010004486.1:0-15358 GCA_019776165.1 Pogonognathellus flavescens
AAAAAAAGCTCTTCGGCTTATGAGACAAAGAGCCATGAGACAACTACCGCGGCTTTTGGTTTGTAAGCCCCTAGTATTCGCACAGGAGAAAATATAAGATTGGTCAATATGCAGCAAAATACGAACAGTTCCACATCTGCATGATAAGCATCTGACACAGAAATAGCGTGGCAAAATGTTTCTTCCGCTTTTTCACAAAAATTACGAAAACCACCACCTCATTTCCTGGATCGGTACAGATTATTATGGCGTACTACCTTGTTTTCTATTTGTTTCATACTTCAAACGAGTTTTCCTTCGGGTCGGGTCATATTTCCAGTTAATTTTATTACAAGAACTGTCTTCAGTTAAATGATTTGACTTGGCAGTACGAAATACGAATTTGACCTTTATTTTTATTATTTTTAATTTTTGCAGAGACATTTTTGTTCATTTTGTCCTAATATGGTCAATGGTCCCTGAGTAAATTGAAATGGCCGGAATATTTAAACACAGGAATTGAGGGTCTATTTACTTAAGGTATTATTATATATTTCGTTACGCCCTCCATTCTTTGTCTCTGTTAATTATCATCAGCAGTCATTATAATAGATTCCAGCTTACGTAATTAGGATTAATTATTCAGTAAATAAACCTCTCGGTGTGGTTCAGAGCTTCAGAGTAACTTTTGAGTCAAATCTATCGATGTATCACATTGTGGTTTTCGTGTAGTCCAATAATACTGATCAGGGGCGTATCTATAAATTTGTAATGGGGGTGAAGGGCTGAATGCCTAAAAATCTGAAAAAATTGTCTGACAACCTCTTTTTCCGGAATTTGGGGGAGGGGGCTTAAGCCCGGTGAGCCCATACGTATTTACGCCCTTGATACTAATATAAAACTGGCCTGTATTTCTCTTAAACTCTTTAATAGGAATCACAACCTTTGTTGTATTATAATTAATAAATTAACACTGTGATGATATTTGTATATTGAAAAACATAATTGGATAATAATTGGATGATAATTTTTTTCTCATGAAAGCTTAATTGCAAACTCTTTTCTGATATACTTATGAATTGATATATAATCGCTAAGCAAACATTATCGAAAACAATAATTGTAAGTGTTCATTATTTGTTGTATACAAAGACCTATATAGCTAGAAAATTGTAATGGGAGATATCAATTCGTCTTGTGTCTTGAGGGGCTCGGAAGTTAATAAACTCCTTTTCAGCAATTTAAGGGTGAGACTCAAGCCCGGTGAGCCGAAACGTAGATATGCCTTTAGTTGTGGAATGAGCGATATAACTATAGCTATAATTATTCATTTTCTTCCAAATAAGGAAAACTTATGTGTATGTGATAGAGATGTAAATTGGGTCGACTTTTTTGAACCCCGACCCCTTCCGCCATTTTTTACACAATTTTTCCCAACCCCAACCCAACCCTGAATTTCAAAATGACAAAATATCCTAACCCCAACCCCAAAGGAACCAAAACATTTGAACCCCAACCCAACCCTCAATTTCGAAATGACTACCAAAACACTAACAATTTTCATATTTAGATATGTTCGCTTCTTGTTTCGCTATGTTTATCTCCCCTCAGAGTGGCTGAAATGAGAAATTCTTAAGACTTATGCTACTAAAGCTATATATTTCTCTCTATATTGTAATATTTTTCATGAATTTTAAGTGAAGTATTATGTATTATTTTATATTTTTAATTCATGATGGTATTTTTAATATAATAAGGTTTCTTATAAAACCCCGACCCCAGACTAACTTCTTCAATCCGACGCCAACCCAACCCCATACCTCACGGGGCTGAACCTCAACCCTGGATAAACCCCAGGGTTGGGGTTTACATCTCTAGTACGTGATCGTAAAAGTTTAATATGAATGTGCAAGTCTATTTTATCCGAACTAGAAATGAGTCGAGTCATGCCATATATTTATTTAGACGTTTCCTATACTATAATCGTTTTTACCCCGTTTAATGAGTTTAAACAATCGTTTAGTCGCTATTATGAACAATTATTCTGAAATGTCACATTGACATATAATATATTATTATGTACAAATATTGCACCTTCATTCTTCATAGGAAATCAGGAATTGTAAAATGATTGCTACTTATTACGTAAATGTAAATATTGCCTTATTTCCTTAAACTTAAACTATGTTTGTAAATCGTTATTCAACTTACATTAAACGCCGCAAATTCCAATGAGATTTTAGTTCTTCCGAAGTCGCTAACTCCTCTCAAGCAAAGCGGAGCAATAATGAGGGACACCCGAAAACGACAGCAACCTCAAAATGGTTCAAAATTTAGAGATTTAAAATGCCCTCTAGATTATTTTGGGACGTACATAAATATCATGGAGTCTTTGGGTGTCCTTTCATTTTTCTGGAATCAGGACACTAAACTCCTTCAACTTTCCACTAACAAAATCAAAATCGTGATAAACAAGTTATTTACAATCTGGCATTTTGTTATGTGCAGCTATGAAATATTAACTGTAGTAATCAACAAACAAACTTCAAACAACAAAATGTTTGAGCGTTTATTCACTTACATCTTACTTCTGTTTCTCACAGCAGTATTTCTAATCAGTACTAGCATCGAATTGAAAAAGAAAGAAATCATTGCCGTTTTCCCTCATCTTACTACAAATAAAATTTATCGTAAATAAATAAAATTTATTTATTTTTCCTTAATTTAGAATTAATGCAGTCTAATACTTTAAAAAATTGATTATTTATAGGTTACATAGTGCGGACCAAGGGCAATCAGCAAAAATGCGGAAAAATTGAGTCCCTCGTATTGCAATGGGCGATCCCTGTGTATTTCACCCTGATATCATCCTTTTTCACCATCGGAGTCGTATTGTTACATGAAAAACACCTTATTGTGGATCATTTAATCCACGGGCATGGTTGGCGTGGAATTGTAAACTTATTCCTTCGGGTCACACAACTATTCATTACTTGTATCTCTGGCACTTGCTTGTTGGGCTTCATCATAGCTTACATTGTCTTATATGTATTCAGAAACGCATATGGATGCAATTTGATCTGTTCCAGGTAAACATCCTTGCAAAAAATATTTTTACTCTCTGAATTAAATTTCTCGAAGTAAATAAATGTTAAATTAATAATATGCCACTTATTTTATGCAGTCTATAATATTAAAATAAAATAATCATTTAATTAATAAATTGTGGTTAAAATTCCACAGGGAAAAATTTACTGTGGAAATGAAGATCCAAGTGTATCGTCGTTTACAAATACTGAATAAAATTTTCAATGACAGCATCCTAAGTGTCATTTTTCCAACACTGACCGTTTGTGCCACATTTGCGATGACAATCGGCGGCTATGGATGCATTAAAATTGGATCAGAGGAAATTTCAATTGTCGTTCATTTCTTACTGAATTTTGCTTTGTTCGTAACCTCATTCGCAACTGTATCACTTAATTTAATGGGAGCAGCTTTCAGCCTCACAAGCTCAAGTGGAGCTCTGCTATATTTGAAGAGAATATATTCAAAGTCTGTATTCCAGCGTAAGGATATCTTGAGTATGAATTCTTTTGGGGTCCGCTATGGACCACTGCAAACCGTGAAGTACAAACACTTGTTTGACTGCTATGAAGCCGTTTTTAGTCTACTGGTCACATTACTATGTATATAATACCATAGTGTAAGATAAAAGTGATTGTGAGAACCGACAAATAATAAATGTAATAATTATGGGCTAATGAAATAAATTGGTAATTGTTATATATGTACATACATTCAATTAGACTGCATTTACAATTTTATGCACGTTTCAAAGTATTTCAGATATATTATGTTTGAAATTTTATAGATCTATCTGTCATAATATCATTAGTCGTCATTGACAAGACTACTCTTTAAGCAAAGCGTATTCAATATTATTATTAGTAACGAATTTCAATTTTAATTTAACTTTTCAAAAATGAAATATGCTTTTCGTGTCGAAAATAAAACACTAACTCGAACTCGATGGCTATCAATATACTTACCGGTGGTTTTACAACAACCCAAATGAAAATAGATCCATCAATCAGCAGTGGAAAAGCAATCCAGCTGACAATTATTTCATAATTTGTTTCCTATTACTGAAAATAATGTCGCAAATAAATTCCTGCTGGAATAGCACAAGGCACAAACATTCGGTCCTCTCTGCATATTCTGCTATTAGTGTATTACGACATCGCACATGAAACTGGGCGATTAATAAAAATTATACAGCAAGAACTATTACTAAATCGGTAATCATTTATGTCGTACTCATAATATTTGGTATATACCTATATGTACACTAATCTGCAATTGAGCAGTAGTTATTACTGAGAAATCCGCATATAGTTTGATTAGGTACATTAAAATTGTTTACTTCGATTTGTAATACAGTGAACTAATTAACGTCGTTTCTTATTGTTAGTAATAATGTAATTTCACAATTAAAATTAAATTATCTAACTCAAATTCTAATGGATATTTTCCTACAGACTATAACGATTTATTAGCAGTCTATCTGCCTGTATGATCATACGTTTTTAATTAAAAGTAGAATTGCAATAATTATAATTATTATCCATTTTGAATAAAAGGTTCTCCAGGAACAGCTGGAAGTTCTTCTATTAAAACATTCTCCATGATGTTAAGATTAAGTTAATTTTTAGCCGAAATGATTATTTGAGTTATTTTTGTCGGGAAAATTAAATTAAAAATGGCGCAACGTAATTATCGTGGAGGTGCATATGGGAAGGGCAAAATCAAAATTTCCATGACAATTAGCAGTTAATTTCTCTAAATGAGACATTCAATTGTTTTATTCCGTTATGTTTGTGGTAAAATCAAATGAATTTAATGTCAGTAAATAAACAGCATATTTTAATATTCGCGCGTTGCGCGAAAATTTTTTAGCAAATTTAGGTTATAATGTGCCAATAAGACACTAAATTGGCGCGTAGCGCAAAAATCTTTGCTAATTTTTAGACATTTTTTGCCTTTTTCCCGGAATTTAGGGGGAGGGGGGCGTGTGCCCTTAGTGCATCCCCCTCTCGGTACGTCCTTGGTTATGACTGTTGTGTGAGCAAGGAGTATTATGATGATCTGATTAAATTAAATGTAAAATAATAATTTACTGCCAAGCCTTAATACAAATAAAAAAAATATGCACGACTTAATATTTTTACAATAAATTTTATTCATTTTTTCCCTTGGCTCGCAAATGTACCATTGCTGCGCTACACTTACTGCACTGCTACTCAATTATACTTGTGCTAGTTAATCAACTTTCGATATCTCATTTGTTCTTGCTTGGAAAATCGAACGTGTTTGGACGGTTCTATTTGTAAGTAGTTTTACAAGTTGCTGGATCCCGCCACTTATGTCTGATAATTGTTTAGTATTATCTGATATTTCACTTAATTTTTCTGCCATTTTGTTCAGTTTCTGATCTATGATTTCCGTTTTGTTGATTAATTGGTTCAACTCAGGGGTCACCGCTTCTTTAGTATCTTGCTTTATTTCTTGAGCTATAATATTAAAAACCAAAAACAAATTGTTCAACAAAATGAATATCTTTAAATGCGAGTCTAGTGAATGTATAGTCATGAAGGTTACACCATACAACTCTAGCTAGTCCTAACTATAGATTAAAATATCATTTGATGACAGCCAGTGCAGTGCCAAAACGTGTACTGAGTGGAAACCCTTCCACATATCATTGGATATTGCTGATCTAGTTATTGATTACGCAATAGTCGCCACAACGTCATTAGGACGAAACTAGCCGACTCTATTCTGTTGCCTACCTCACCCGCAACATGACATGCAACATGCAACTAGTATTTGTGTATAAACTCTGCTGCTTTATCGACCCAGACATAAATAAATCAGCTTGACATTCTCAAATTGAAACGATAATTATACTTAATGTTAGAATAATAAGACCTGTTAAATATTTCACCCTAAATTATTTCATTTGTTCAGGTTTATTTATAACTCTACCACATTTGTTTAATAATTACTTATTGTAACTTACTAAATATTGCATTGGCGATGAAACTACCTCGAAATTTCGAGCGAATTCGCCAATTTTCGATGAAATAAATAAAAATAAATAAAATATTCGTGAAACTAAAAAGGAGTGGGCTGTCCAAGAAAAAATAAAAGGATTCATAATTGATCCTACAATTCGATGGGAAAACTCAAAAGATCAACCTGCAAAAGTACAATAATCCTGCAATTCTGGATCTGTGTAAACGTATAAATTTAAAAAATCTGGAAGTGATATGACTCTTGATTCGAGCCCGTGCAACAATTAGTAATTTCTTTGAAGGTTTTATAAAAAAGTTATCACTAACAACAACGATATGTAGAGAAATGGCTATATCAGCAATCAAAGGAACAATTCAAATCTTAAATAAGTAATCATCTTAATCCACCTATAACTATGTATGTGAATACCATTCCTTGTTAATGTTAAATGTGTTTTAATGTTACTTAGTGGTTAATTAGTGACTATCTCAATTACATATGACAGTGATTATTTTGTTCGTATCAAACTGAATAAATTGATTATCCCCCTACTGTTTTCTTTCGCTATGTTTATTTTAACCAGCAAAACACCTGTTTTGTTTAGCACATTAATTCGATTAAAGCACAATTGTTAGATATTTTCTCCGTGTTGTAATGGAATTGCAAAAACAAGCCCTTTTAGTGTTATACGACAAATGGTATTGTGGGAAAATCAATATGACATAGAAGCAATAATTAGTTTTGTTTGATAAATGCAGCCGGATCGGATGAATGAGTTACGATATATGCAAAATCTGTAAATAGAATCTGAATAGACATGTGTGTGAAAGATATCATTGACTGATAATAATGAAAATTATTGATATACAGATAATATATAAAACTATGTATCGTCGAAAAAGAAGTTTGATTACTGACGTCCATAAAGACAAAGGCCTCGAAGTAAGAGGATGATAGTAGTTAAAATAGTTGAACAAACAATAAATTATAAAACAGAAGTACTTGTGAATTTCTGGAAAGCGTTCCATGCCTCCGTCAAACTGGTAACAACTTTTAATCCGTTGTCCTCTCTTCCTTCCTCTTTCAATGAAATGGTTGTGTTAATTGGACCAGTCTCCATCATAGTGATACTGCAAGCATTATATAAAAATAAGGTTCTGTAAATTACATATAATAATAAACCACTGCAAACCACTGCAGTAAAGTAGCGAACAGCCACCTATAGATGGCGTGTAATGTACTACCAGAATCTGTAATGTACTACCGATACTACTGAAGGTTGTAATATGCTATAAATACCACCACCTACAGGTGGCACGGTAGTTCACTTTCGAAGGTACATTTTTTGCGCACAGATAGATAGATAGATAGATAAATAGACAGACAGAACAAAAAGATAAAGTAGCTATTCGCTACTTAATAAGCTGCAAAAATATCATAGATTTAGGATCAAAAATCTAAAAACAAAATGAAGGTACGACCAGGTGCGTAACTAGGGTTGCCATTTAAGGAGGTATGTTCTTACATAGCAGTATTTTGATAGGAAGACTATTATAGAAGTTTTTTGTGAATTTTCGCTATTTTGAATGACATTTTTACTGTTTCTCGGATTACTAGTGCAGGGCAATTGCTCTCTTGTCTCCCTGACACTACCTCACATGGACAATAATTGCCATTGCCTTCTGCTTTGTAGTATGTTGTTTCAAAGTCAGAGGTCAGGAAGGAATTGGCCGATTAACTATATCTTACATTTAGTCTACTGGACCACATTATTATCTTGAGTTACCGTCCATACACACAGGCCATTGACTTCTTTAGTTCACACAAAAATGTTTATGGGCTAACCAGCTAGTGATACTGTAAATGACAACAAAATTCGTAACTAAGCAATAAGTTGCAAATTACATCTCAGACATGTAATTGGGCTATGAAATGCTTATAGTGGATTACATGCACAAGATGTCATTGGGCTGTGAGTTGGTTTCTACGACCACATGCCAAACATGTAATGGAATAGGCTGTGAAGTGCCCACTGTTCATTACATGCTACAGATGTAATTGGGCTCTGAGAGTCACTATAACATTACATGTATAATGGGCTCTGAAAAGGTTAACATAACCCCAACTGTTCTGAAATTTATTCTTTTCGTTTATATACTGACAATTGAACCTAAATGGATTCTATTGCTTTATATACTGACAACATAAATCTATATTGAACATAAATCTATTCATTTGTATTAAATACCAACAATTGAATCACAATCGATTCTGTTGCTTTAAATACTCACAATTTAACTTTACTCGACTCTCTTGCTTTATATATTTACAATCAAACCAACATCGATTCTCTTGCTTTATATATTCACAATTGAACCAAAATAGATTCTCTTGTTTTATATACTCACCATTGAACCAAAATCGATTGTCTTGCTTTAAACACTCACATATGAACCGAAATCGCATCTCTTGCTTTATACACTCAAAATTGAACCAAAATCGATTCCGTTTCTTTAAATACTCACAATTGAACCAAAATAGAATCTCTTGCATTATATGCACACAATTGAACCAAAATCGATTCTCTTGTCAATATACTCACTATTGAAACAAAACCGATTATCTTCCGAAAACCGACATCGATTGCTTTGATTTATAAACTCAAGTGACCTAAAAGTTTCCGGTTGCTCGCTTTCGTTTGGTTAAAAAAATTACTAAAACCATCGTTTGTGTCCTACTTCGTGAGGTCACGTAGGACTGCTTGATGTTAGTTTTTTCATTTTATTGACTTTTTGGACAAATTGGACGCCAAGCCAAATACCTTGGATTTTTTAAACTCTGATAAGCAGCAGTAAGCTGCTCCTCTAAAAGAAGGGCACCAATTTAATAATTCGAAAATTCAAAACAAAATATGTGATAAAGTGGTGGTCGAAGTGTAGAAAAGTGACGTGTCAATTATAGACGACTCAACTTTAAATTGTTTGTCTGCAGCAAATCACAATAATCACATAATCAAATTTTACAAAGTAAACGAATATTATAACTTTAAAATTTAAAATTAATTCTTGACACTTGCTTAAAGAGTTGTATAGATCACATAGTGGTTATTTATTGAATCAGGGTTACGATCAAGGACTCTTTTTAAATGAATATGAATACGTTGGTTTTACTCCTAATCAGAGGTCAGAGTTTAAGCGGAGGTAGTCTACAGTTTGCAGTGCAGTGTTTGTACAGTTTGCAGTGTTTAACTTTGAACTGAAAAGCCGATCTACTTTACGTTCATTACTTACTGGTGCTTTGCCACGCAAGATGCGTTTACGTATTTATACAGCTGCTAACTGAAGCTAATGATTAAAACAAACATTCCGAACAACGAATTTATTAGCGTAAAAATGTTTTGAAAGCGAAGTGATTTTTTATTCGACCGACCTTTCTTTCCTAATAGCAGCACAGTCACTTTATTTTAGTTGTTTAGCTTTAAACAGAACAGCCGAACTACTTTTCGTTCATTACGTACTGGTGCTTTGCCGCGCAAGATGCGTTTACGTATTTATACAGCTGATAACTGAAGCTAATGATTAAAACAAATATTATTCCGAACAACGAATTTGTTAGCGGAAATGTTTTGAAAGCGAAGCACAGTCAATTTACTTTAGTTGTTTATCTTTGAACAGAACAGCCGATCTACTTCTCGTTAAGTAGCGAAAGTTACTTTATTCATTCATTATGAATACATTATTTTACTCCTAATCAGAGTTCAGCGTTTAAGCGGAGGTAGTCTACAGTTTGCATCAATCTGATTATTATTAAGTAGCGCAAGCTACTTTATAAGAATGGTGTAGGCGTCTGTCCGTCCGTCCGTCTGTCTGTGACCACTATAACTCACGAACGAAGGATCACAAATCGTTCAAACTTCTCATACGTGATCTCTGGGTCACAATAACGGTCCAGTATGAAAATGGGGTCAATCGGACAACTCCTTCATCCTCTTTGACATTTTAGAATAACTACTGTATTGACACAGCCTCAATAGTACACTGCAGGTTAAATACTGTTAAGTGATTATATTTATATTTGGAAGTGCAACCCGCCTAATTTGAAATTCAGAAAACGACCGCTAAAATTAAAATATTTTGAGAAATGTGAATTTTTGTTTGTAAATGTAATATATAGTAAGAATAGCTATTCTGCTGCTAACTTATTTGACAACCACTTTGGTGACTTATCGTTAGTTAATACTATAATATTCTTGCGCTACTTTATTGCACCGTTACAAACTGTTTATTAGTAAATTCAAACGTGTAGTCAAACAAAGAGATTTTTTATCATACCTCCAATTGAACAGAAACAAAGAGAGATTAATTTGATTTTTGCGTATTATTAAAATTTTTAATAATAAGTTTTTCACCTGTTAGCAGCTGTGGGAACTGTAGAAAACGCAGCTACTAGGACGAAGAAACAAAACTTAAATTCTGGCTTCATAATATTGTTGATTGTGTGGACTTCCGTGGCCGCTGCTGCGATGGAACTAAACTTATTTTAACTTCTCTGTAACCAAATTTTCTTCTCCTAGTTTATCTTATATCAGTATGTACGTACTCACACTCAGTAGACGTATTTATGTTTAATCTTACTTCGCGTAGTAGAGTAGTAGCTTTGTTTACAAGTTGTTGATATGTAAATTCAAGTGGGTATGTTCTTGTAGGCTGCAAGGAAGGGTTAAATAAACACCCAAAAGAGGTTTGGAGGGAAAGGAGCCGTAGCCAAAACGAAGCGGTTTTCTACTGCACCCTAAACGGTTGTAATTTTAGGCTCGCCTGCATATTTTGAAATACATGCGATTTCCTACTCCGTCTCGTTGACCATAATAACTCGATCAAACTTTAATCAATATTCCCGTAGAATGGCTTATAATGTAGATTAGGTATCCAGGAGGGTCTCTTGGAGAGCATTTGTGCAATTTCGAATTAAAAAAAATTCTTAGGAATAAATGAAAAAAATATTGGCGGGAAGATTTGGTACTTATTTTTGACCAAACCAAACACATTTTTAAAAATGGCTTCACAGAGACCCTCTAGGATATGTAGCCAATAGCTAGTAAAAATTTGAATTTTTTTAGCTCTGTAAATGGGTTCTGCCCATTATGATGAAAATGGAAAATTTTGAAACAATACATGCAAAAAGGCCTGATACAGAGTTTAGTTTTTTACAAATTCTTGTCATATGCAGGCGAGCCTTAGTGCTTAAGATGAAACACATTATGCATTTTCTTCATTTGTACACCTAGCTAAAATTTAAATTTGGTCATTTTTAGACTGGTCTAATAGGCAGTTTGCGCAGACCGAAGATTTATAGAACTTATCAAACTTATAGAACTTATCAAATTTATAGAACTTATCAAACGTATAGAACTTATAGAACTTATCAAACTTATAGAACTTATCAAACTTATAGAACTTATCAAACTTATAGAACTTATCAAACTTATAGAACTTATAGAACTTATCAAACTTATAGAACTTATCAAACTTATAGAACTTATCAAACTTATCGGATTTATAGCTCTAATTGACGTTACTTCAGCATCGCTTGGCTGGATTTTCAAACTTATATGATTTAGAAAAGCGATTTATAAATCCTATAAGTTTGCCTCCAAACTTATCTTTGAAAAGCGCGCCCTAAGTAGATTCTGCGCAACTCCTCTACGAGAGACGAGAGACTGCGTACCCACCACATTTAAACATAAGTTTCGTTTGGTAAACCCGTTCAGCGCAATCTAAATTCACTCGAGAAATTTATAGAACCTATCAAGTTTATAGAGAGTCTATAAGTTTGATATGTTTCAACAGTCTGTCTGTGCGCAAACTGCCTAATAACCGGATCGTTTGTTTGTTAGACACTGCATGTAACCTTTAACATTTTATATACATCCCATTTAGGATACTTATAATACTTTATGGAATCGTGACACTTCCATTTTGGTAGGTGCCGCAACCCCAGCATCAGAAGGACGAAAGAAAAGGAAGGACTGCTTCCTAGAAGACCGCTTTCTTTTCATCCCGATCGCAATCGAGACTAGTGAAGTATGGGAAAAGAAAGGCCTCCGGCTTATAAAAACAATAGAGCAAAAAATGTCGGCAACAACAGAAGACCCACGAGCAACGACTTTTCATTCTACTGCAGAGAGTTAGCCTGCCAGTTCAGAGAGGTAATGTGGCCTCTATTCTAGGCACTCTACTCCAAGGAAAAGAACTAGAGGAAATTTTCCTCTTGTGAAAAGAACACGAAGAGGCAGAAAAGAATAAGAAATTTAATGAAGCAATTTCGAAATGATTTTTGTGAAAATTCAGTGAAATAAATTTGAAATTATTTTGGTGAAAATGAGACTTTAAGTTAAGACCAGACATTTTCGTCCGTCTGTTCCAACTCCTCCACGATAAGTCAATAATTGAGGTATTTTGATTAAATATGGAAGTAACAGTGAGGACCAATGTGAGGCTAAGATTGAAGGTGGGGTCAAGCGGTTAACTGTTTCACGATATTCAACCTTTTAGAGTGACACATGTGCATAATAAGGCTTAAGGTATACATAAGCATAAAAATGAATTTATACTCTAAATACTGCAATGCAAATTTCACTTCGGTTGAAATGATAGTTTTTGCCGACTTTTGCTAACTTTTGAATCGGGATACGATCATTATGTAAATATTTAAAAAATTAAATTGCAGTTTTTATAAGCAAATGTATATCAAAGTTTAATTAATTAATAGTTCTACCCGTCACTAGTCACTACTGCTACTAAACATCAGTGTCACATTGGCTTGTTGATGACGTCACTGTTATTGTTACCGTGTCGAAGTTCACGATATTGTTTCACATTTCACTAATCAATCAGTGACTTCTTTCGTCGGTTTATTGGTTTAGGATTCGCCTAGAGATAATAACATATTATCAGGGGCTACGATCGACGAACACATTTAATTAACTTCTGTGGGTTTTGATTCTCAAGAATTTCCCCATTCAGTCTCCGCTTTATTAAGTAGCGCAAACTACTTTATAATTAAGCAGCGCAAACTACTTTATAAGAAAGGTGTTTACGTCTATCCGTCCTTCCGTCTGTGACCGCTATAACTCCCGAACGGATGAACACAATTCGTTCAATCTACATACACATATGTATATACATTCAATTAGGCTGCATTTACAATTTTTTACACATGTCAAAGTATTTATATATATTATGATTGAAATTTTATTGATCTAACTGTCATAATAGCATTAGTCGTCATTGACAAGACTACTCTTTAAGTAAAGCGTATTCAATTCAACATTATTATTACCGTACTATTATTAGCGAATTTTAATTTACCTTTTTAAAAATGAAATATGCTTTTCCGGGCGAAAATAAAACACTAACTCGAACTCGACGGTTATCAATATACTTACATTTGAAAGTAAAAATCCAGTAAATTTATAATGGTCATTATAAATTTTCTGGATTTTTACTTTCAAATATTAGATTGAACCCACACTTTAATGGGCAGATATTTAAACCTGAAGTAATTATACATACCTAGTACACATGTAAGGATAATTTGGGTTGTTCGCTATTTCTGTAATTGCAGTTTTGCAACAACCCAAATGAAAATAGGTTCATCAACAGTTAAAAAGAAATCCAGCTGACAATTTTTTCACAATTGTTTTATATTACTGAAAATAATGTCGCAAGTAAATCATGCCTGCTGGAATAGCACAAGGCACCAACATTCGGTCCTCCCTGCATATTCTGTTATTATTAGTGTATTAAGACATCGCACTCAAAGCTGAGCGATTAACACAAATTATACAGCAAGAATTATTGCTAAATCGATAATCATTTGATGTCGTAATATTGTTACGGTACAATATTACGGTGCCGCCGACGCCGCAAACAAACAAAAGCGCCTTATTATGAGTACGTCCTTGATTGTAGTTTTGGGAGAATGACTGTCGCCGCTATAAAACATTAATTTACTTTATCAGCAGGTATATGTTATAACATTTTTCTTAATTAATTGCTAACAATATAATAAGTAGTCAAAAGTTTTTGATTCCAAATTACAGTTACATAAGACATTGATTATTTGTGGCTAAAAATTGCATGTGGATATGCATGTAATAATTGCTGAACAACAGTACATGAATTATACTGCCATTACTTTTAGTAATATTTCGTTCAAAGTAATGAATGTGACATTCTGATTAGTCTGATTATGAAATGTATAGAAAAGTAATTTATTATGCTGCTCGTGTTGAAAAGCGTAGATTTAATATTCGCGAATGAATTTAATTGCGTATTTAGTGTCAATTGCAGTTCCGTGGTATACAAACTATTTCATTATCAATTATGGTGATTGCCCCGAGTTCCAAATAAAAATGCTGTTGAATGAAAATAAGTCATTGAACACTGATACCTTCCACTAACGATAAAAACCATGAAATGTGAAACATAAGATGCATATAAATAGTCGGTACCAATACAGAGCTTATCACAGAAATTCTACTCTATTAGGGATCCAAATAAATACATCAAAAAATAAAATATGTCTCAAGTTTTAGCCGGTCGTAAATTCGAATTTCCGTTTGAATATTTTGGTTGTTATATTAACGTTATGGCAAACTTGGGTGTTGTACCATTCAACTGGGATCCACAGAATAAAAGGCTCTATTTTGCACGTAAAAAATTCCAAACAAAAATGAGCACATTTTTTACACTGTGGTATTTTGGAATGGCCTGTTATGAAATAGTTATTATCGCAACCGGCAGATACAGCACCAACAACAACAGCGTTTTTGAACGCTTTTTCACTTATGCTGTGTTCATGTTTCTCTCTATTGTGTTTTTCATCAGTGCTTGCGTCGTTCTGAAAAAGGAAGAAATCGTCACTGTGTTCAACCACATCACAACAAATGTTCTTTATGGTAATTCGTATAAAATTAACCTTGATTATATTGCTACGTTTCACAATAAACCATGGAATCCAATTTTGGCAACAATTTCATTTTTTAACTCGATATTCTGAAAATGTATTGGAAAACTAAATTAAATTTCATTTTTACTTAGTAAAAAAGTGGATAAAAGCAATAGAAATATATTATAACTTTTTTTTGAGGGCTAGGGAAAAATAAATTGCAATTTATATTTTAATAGTAGATTCAAGGCAGATTTGAATTAATGTAATTAACTTAGTACAGCATGCCTTCAAAATAATTCTTGAGAGTAATTAAAGAATTAAATGGCACAAGAGGGGGGGGGGTCAC
>JABASD010004487.1:0-15342 GCA_019776165.1 Pogonognathellus flavescens
TAAAGTCAATTAGATTACGGAAATAGGTTGGACATGAATTATTATAAACAGAAAACACAATTTTTAGCAACTCATATTTATATAAAAACTCAGGGAAGAATCATTTCAAGGTACTGGTTATGTCAGTCTTTACGCTATCATACTTACTTAAGTTAAGTACAAATCTACCAGCCCTTCTTATTATATTTTCTATTGTTTTTACATTTGAAGCGTTTGCGGTACCCCAAAGTACAACCATATATCTAATAAAAGGCATTACACATGCATTCATTATTATTAATCTATTATTAAGGTCTAGTATATATTTTAAAGGGTACAAAGATTTTAATGAATTAAAGCATTTATTACTTATTTTATTTATTTGGTCACCCCAAGTGAGATTTTTATCAATAATTAATCCCAAAATTTTCATTATCTCGAGCCGTTCTTGAGTTAGCGTGCATGCAGGCAGGCAGACCGACAGACACACAGCATATCCACATAAAGTAACTTCGTTACTTAATAAATACCATACCTGTTAAATGTTTCCAAAAACGCAAAGTACAATTAAATTATATTGGGATTGAGAAACCTGATGTGGTGATGAATCCAACAGGTCTGAAACGAACTAGGGACATCTCATAATTTGAATGTCCCATTTCAGAGAATTAAATATATTATTTGCCGATAGAGATAGAAGCAACAAGACCGACAGTACACCAATAATACCAAGCTATAGCAACAAAAATATATTCACTTGACAAACCTCATGTAGTAGAAAAACTAGAGTGTTATAAAACTATTCTCACTTCGCCACACTCAATAACCGTTAGCATGATATAAGTAAATAATATTTTACGTAATATCTCATAGAAGGTACAATATTTCTTACACAGTTATTATAGAATAGAAACAACACATAAGGCATTATCTGTTGTACATTCTTGGCGTTGCTAATTCGGTTTGCATTCAGAGGAGTCGTTGTGTGATTTTTATCGCGTACGTGTCTAATGGCTTAAAGTTTGTTTTTGCTGACGTGGAATGCAAACGACGCTGGTGGAGAATTGAATAAGTGACTCATTATAAATATCTGGAATTTTCTGATGCTCGGACTCAGGGTATATTGTTAGTTACTACGTCTTTATTTCCTGCACTGCTACTCCTAGTTTACCATTCGCCCGTTTGTGTAATTCATTAAGCAAACAAACTGATCAGTCAAGTGAAGTTATGCTGCTACTCCAAATATTGAAATTTCATAAATTGTGAGTAAAATACCCATACATATTTTTAAATCTCCCATTGTATACATAATTCTGAAAAGAATTACTACAACTTTGTGCAACATAATGAAAACATTTAATCTTTTGAATTTGAAGTGATTTTCGTAGAAGAAATATGTGAAACCTAGGTAGGCACTTTTATTTGCAATTTTTTTTATTGGTGTGATATTTATAAATTAAAACAAAAATGTCATTTCTACCCAGTCAAATAGGTTTTCCCTGGAGTCTGAAAAAAGTTATGTAAGGCGAAACGCTACAAACAGCCTTTTCTCACATTTCACTCCCTTGCTCCCGCATATCTCTAGTGCAACCTTGGTATGAATTACATCTACACTATTGCAAAAAAACTAATAATAAATGAGAGTCACATTTTTTAAGTGAAATATTTTATTAAAATGTGAAATGTACATTTTATTCGAGATTTTAGTTTGGATACAGGAACAGGTATCCGCCCAGGATTGGGAATTCTGTTTGGGGGGAGCACGGTGTACAAAAGTGGCGTTTGGGGGCGAGTGCATTGGGGGCACGTGCCCCCAATGCAAGAAACTTCTGTGATCAACGACGAATAAATCATCTGTAAAGATATAAATTGTGTATGCAAATCAAGGTAAAAAATTAACTATTGTATATTTAAAAGAACTATCAAACTATTTTCACATAAGATACACTAAGATAAAATCGTTGCCATTCCCTAGTTTAGTAAGTCCCTGTAAATAAGTATTATTGTCTCCAATTTTTATATTATATTATATTTCATGCTCAGAATACCACAAAGAGGAGTTCCAACAAGAAATGATGATAAATATTACACAAAAAGGAACAGAAGAATGGAGGGTTCGATGAACCACATCGGAGGAAGCAACACTCAATTTTGGAAGTCCATTTTTGAAAAATCATCTGGCAGTCTCTTAGCTTTTAACCACCACATTTTATATACCTAATTACCTAAGATGAACCGTGGATGAACCTATAAGGTACTTTGCAATTACAGTGTTATATTTATTAGTATTAGTTATAGGCTATTTTAGTTTTATAATTTTAGTTTTATAATTTTAGTTTTACAGTTTTAGTTGTACAGGTTTAGTTTTATACTTTTAGTTTTCCAGTTTGAGTTTTACACATTTAGTTTTCCGGTTTGAGTTTTATACTTTTAGTTATACAGTTGTATTTTCAGTTAAGTTTTATAGTTTTATTAGTTTTACTTATGTTTTGTAAAAACTGTTGAGATATTTATTGTGGTGTAAATTTTGGCATTTTTATTGCACGATAATTGATTTTATTTCAGACAATTATATACTTTTATTTTGCATATATAAAATGAAAAAAATTCAAAATGAAAAGCAAGTCGCGTTCCCAGTACATTTGAGTTTTAAGTTCCATTGTAATTTGATATGGTAATATACAATCAACTAACATCTCCGTGTTATTGTGTGCTTTCAGTTTGCACAGACAAAAAATATAGAAATGATTCTTATCCATTTTTAACTTGAGAAGGAATCATATTTTTAATTTGATTTCTTTATATCAAATAGGCATACAGTCAAAACGTAGGTCACTATTCTTCACTTTCTAAGTTGAAAAATAGACTATGTCTGTACTCATATCATATCATGCAGAGGTCAAGTTCAATTAATGTAACAGTATTGAATACATAATGTAGCACTAAGCAGGTGGCGCTTTGCTCATAATAAAAATATATACTTATCACTTTATTATGCATCATTATTATTACTTATCCTGATTTTGTTTAGGTACTCACTATCAGTTCGTAGCATTTCCATGCTCTGATGAAAGTAGGTCTATAAAGTACAAGAATCATATTTATGAATTATTTCACACAGAAGTGCTATGTGAAATTCATAAATAATAAACGGCAAGTTTCTGTATTTTGGTTATTTCTGCCCTAGTTTAGCTTATAAAGTATGTAAGGTAACTTGGTAATTTTTCTGATAGCGAGGTTAGTCTAACATAACTTGGACATTGTCGTGTTGCTTTACGTATGTATTTATACCCACTCAAATCATTTAATTTTATGGTTAACGCATTAAATACCGCGCAACAACAGTGAACTACGTGCCGATTTTCCAAAAACGATAAATAAAGAAACGAAATAATGAGATTTTTCAACTGGTAAACAGATATTGCTTTCAAATCCTAAAAAGACAAACCGGAACTGCCTAATTTATCGTTACTAATGTAACTTGCACATTAAATTACACGCTGTTTACTTACATATAATGTTTGACAATGCTGAATTCTGTAATTTCGAGATCCTGATCTATGCTGCTCATTTTTGGGAAACGAAAAACCTAGCTAGAGAAGCAATGCTTCAGCTTAAAATGAAAATGCTCAAGTAGGTGTTAATAATTAGTTTTTAAAACATATATTACCTAGTACAAAAGAGATGCTGTCTGTTTTTTAAGAATGTACATGCAGATAGACATGTAGATAATTGATTTATTGGTTTATTATTGACCTGCAATATTTCTCATTATACTCATTCCTTAATTGGTCAATTGTGTGGATTAAAAAAGCAGTAGTTTTGTTTGTTGAACACAAGGTGGCAAAGGTAATAGTCACCTTGCGAATGTATTCAGACACAACTATCGCTTATATTTTTTCACGCAACTATGTTTTATTTAATGCACAACAAAAATGCAATAATATTATCCCTATATTTGGTTGTTTGCATAGTTTGCGATGTACCTTCATGATGCTGGCTTTATTAGGTCAGATGTAAATAGTATTTCATTGACCTACCTATTCTTTCGTGACTTGCTTATAAGAATAAAATGACATGTTTCTATTTCTAACGGAAATTGAATAAACGTGCAAATCATACAGTTATAGAAAAATGAATTCAGTTTTGACATAAATAGGTATATAAATAACAGTTGACAGTTTTGGTGACATTATTAAGAAACTTAATTTATGCCTTTGTCCTGTGGGCCGTTGGCTCGTCAAGAAAGCAAAAGTAAACCAATGAATTGAAAAATAATTCAATTCATTAATTTATGCCTTTGAAAAATTGTTGAAGTGAATTATTTTGACAGATTTAGACTCAAAATATTTGCATTTCCATACAGCAACATCAAATTTCAGTTTCCTCTTTTTGTCCCTCAGCATACTGCTTTGGTGAGGTCGGATAATTCCTGGCGGGGCCCTTGGGCTCTGTAATAGGTGACTGTTTTGGGGGCTCATTAAACACGACTTCTACACTTTCCACGGAGTTAGGTTGGCTTAGTTATATTTATATCATGATGCATGTTACAAACAATAAAATAAATATTTTATTGATTGTTTAAATATTTTAATATTCAAGAATGTGTTCTTCACCATGTTTTAGATACAGTTCTTTACTTCTTGGTAATTCATTTGGTTCTTATATGGTACGCTGCTATTGTCTAATTCAATCGACAGATTGAACAAGATTGTTTCTATTACTACATATGGGTATAAATAATTGTTGCCGTAATCTGTTCTACAATTACCAAATATTTCAAGTAATTCCTGTGCTATTTTGATTTGTAAGGTAAATGGTTTTTTTTGATAGTAAGGTATCTCCATTAAAAGCCACTGAAATCATTAAAGGTTGGCGCCTTATATCATGCAAATGAACAGTCAATTACGATTACATCCATTACAACATGTAATCTGTTTGTATGTGACCGTTTTTTGGAACGTGTTCGTAACAAGCTTAGTTATGCTGGCTATCAATGTCATATTTTCAGCATTCAAAAGCGTAGGCAATGCGAGTTAATCTTTGTCTGTCGTAAGCTGGAATAACAATGGGATACCATCACGTACAGGTAAATTTAGACGTTTAATTATTTCATAAATTCTAAGTACATATTTACAATTTTTTTACTGCACGACGCCTTTTAATCGTTTGTTTACATTGAGCGTACATATATATTAGGTACAATTTAAAAACGTGTTTGAAACAGATAAGTACTATATTAATTTAAACATTTTATATTTCAAAATGCTGAGTAATTCGGTAAAAATTAATCAGTATTCATCTCATAAAATATTCATTATCTTACATTTTTTGAAGGCGACATTAATTAGAGTATGTATTTCCGTTGGTGTATTTTAAATTCATGCCTATGATCTTTTCTGTGTTTCCTACACACTGGTTCATAATTTTATCCTATGAAAAATTTACGCAATTTCAAATTGTTATAGTTTTCACAACTAATATGTTGTTGGTAGAAACGACTGTCCCATGTATGCTAGTTGGTCCAAACAATAAAATCGATTTCGAACTGTTGCGGTTGATAAGACGTCGAGTGGTAGGAGCGTACACGGAGAAACTAACTTGATTTTCAGTTTCACACTGCTAAATCCATTCACAACAGGTTCGGTACCTAATCGCCATCATACAGGGCTTTCCCCTTGAATTCTTTAACAAATTTCCAACGATAGGATGTTCAGTAGGAAAACACTCTCCATAGCTTCTTCTAAAGCATTTTTCGTATCAGATATATTCGAGATTTTTGTCTTCACAATCATAATTTTGGTTTGTAAACGTTTAAGCTTTTAGCTAGTGCCGACTTTTCTTTATACAGTCAGATTAAAATCAGGGTTTTCGTATTTTAACTCTGCCATTTGCTTTCTTTCTTCGTATTTTGAATTCAAGTTGCGTTCTTTGAACGGATAGCCTGTGGCAAAATACATTGGAAATTGATATTTCCCCTGACAAAGTATGTCAAATTCGGCGTAAAATTCATTAACATAGAGTGTGTTGGGAACATATCGACGATTTGGGGGTCAGGTGTTTTACAACTTGTAAAGAATTTGTTGAGAAATTTAATAAGTTGCTCAACTCAAGCAACTCTTCCTCTGGAAAATACTGAAAAATGTTGTGACCTGGGGCTTACTTGAATATGCGTCCGAAGAAAACGGCGTGGCAATGCAAAGAGCTATGCCCGATTATATTTATTTCAATTTCAAACATAACCTTATTGCATTTTCGGTATTTAGATGCTTAATGCAAAGGGGAAATCACAACACGTTTTTGTTTGTTTGAACTTCCGCCAATTAGATCTCGGTGTGATGACCATACTAGCGTAACTGATTGGCTATATCTGTCATTGTTTGTATTTTGCCAACCGGTTGATTATAAAGCAAAACTAATATTATTTAGTTATTTTTTCGACCTAATCTCGTATTGTATCTTCCAATATTTTACTACAATTTTTGTCTTCGTAGCTTGAACAATTTTACATTATCATTTACGAAGTAAAGTATAACATCGCCCGCTTTACATATGGAAATTTTAAATATATTTTGGAAATATATTTCATTTTAAGTTAGCAATTATATTCGCATACTTGGAATATTGTCAAAATTGTGTTTCTACTCTGTTCATATAACTCTTTAATATTCTTTAACTAAAAATCCGACCGACAAATATAGTTTGCACTATTTTGTAATTATCTTACTCAATTCTCAATTGCACTGATTCTTTGTGTTCGATCCTAACGTCCAACAATATGCAATGTGAATCCAATATTTTTGACGACTTCATTAATTTCAAACAGGTTCCATTTTCTAGATAAATCTTGACTATTGAATAACAATTTATCCACAACGATAATTATATGGACAAATATCAGCCATGACAGTGATACACAAGTGACTCTAGTATTTATGACCATGTTCGCAACCTTATTAGTTGTGATTTCCAAAGGGGACCTAATGAGCAACCATTCCACTGTTCCACACACCGTAATATTGTTATTGTTTAAACATTACACTACTCTCCTCATTGTCACGTTGAGTTTTTAACAATTGTTCTTGACCAAGACCAATCTAGTGAGGCTGCATTGTTTGTTGCAAAGAAACCGTCGGTTTCGCACAAACGTTTTCTGTCCCCTATAGGGCTCGTTCGATTTTGACAGTTTAATTTGCAGGTGTTATTGACGATCACATTTTCAATGGTTGTGTAAGGGTAATACGCCCCAAACCAAACATATGAGGGTAGAACTATTTTGGTTTTAGCCCTACATTCGTAGGACGGTATCGATAAATACAATCAAACACATCTCTTTTCGATTTTAAGAAAATCGAAATGTATTTTGAGGTTCGAAAATTTTATGCACTTGTGAGCGGTATAATCCAAGTAGATACATTTAGACAAAAATCAGGAATGACATTTTTAATTTATTTGAAACTAATGTGTAGAGCAGTCAATTTGGATCGCAATAATCGCACGGGCGAGTGATATTCAGAGGCGTAAACAATATTTTACATTCAAATGGAGTCAATAGTTACTAACCTGAAAAATCGGACGCAGCAGTAGAGGGTAGTCATTACAAAAGCCGCACCCAACGCCCATAAGAACGCAGTTGAAGAACTTATTCCGTAGTTTCCATTTAGATTCATTCCAGGAATTCAACATATAATCCACATGATCATTTGGACACACGATGGAAACAACGTACCTAAGCAGAACATAATTTGATATTACAAACATTTTGTGTATCAATACGATGGAGTGACAAATTTTTTGAAAATCTATGTTGACAAAGATCTTTTCGAAAAAATTTTCAAAGGAATGTTACAACGCACTAAATACATTTTTCTGTGCGGTTCTTCTTTCCTGTCTTCTAGCTATTTTCTTCATTAATTCTTCCAGTGCTTTTTCATCCGCTGGTTTTGCTTCTAAGATATCTTTCAGATTTCGTAGAAATGTTCTCACCAATAACGTTAACATCATTTTTAACACGAAAAATTTAGTTGTATAATTTGCACTTATTATTTTCAATTTTTTGTGGTTTGTAGGAGAGTTGTTTTTTTGTTAAAACACGTTAGAAGAACTACGAAAAAAATTCAATTTTCCTTGTGATTTTTCAAAATCATAAATCGTTAAATCGCAACTTGAAACGAATTGTGTTATAAAAATCCAACTTTTATTCTCATTTTGAGAAGTGTAGCTTCATAATTATTGGGTTTGCTACACTAAAATAGCTAGTTGCATTATAGGAAAACCAAACAGTAATAAAACTGATTTTAAAAAGTAATTCCGACAAGTTGAACGTGGTTTCTTTTGGAAGCTGTTCCAGATCTAATATGTCCCTTCAATAGTTGTTGTAGTCAAATAATATGTACCATACATAAATAAAAATAAACTTATTTTACTCATTCAGTAATGCTTGTGATTGACTTAATTAAGAAAATTTCAAATTGAGATCGATCAGAGAGATCTTAATTTTTCAAAACAATTAACAATCAGCCATGTCTTAAAAAAGAAATAAAATATTTATTTCATGTATTTTCGCTAATTTAATTTCACTTGGTAAAGAGTCTATAAGTTGTATGTTAATAATGTTATGCAATTGTCTTTATGTTTGATATTTGCATCAGCAAAAAACACTGCCCGAATCATTTCTTCAAATACATTTTAAACTCCCATCCCAGTGCAATGTGCCATGACCCACCTACGAGCAAACAGGCGCGTAGGTCCAAAGAAAAGCATCAATTACGTAGGGGTTTAATAAATGCTGCTATCTCTGTCTGGGCTAACCAGTCCATTTTATCTTGCTTCTTCTTGCATCGTCTCCATGAAACCATACATTGTGCATTGGGTTGGCTTCGCGGTATGTTTCGCCAACCCGCTGTGAATTTCGCATACCAAAATCTGTGCGGCGCACCCCACACAATTCTTCGGCGTCAATATTTACAACAATTTGCAGTTGAACCACCTGAACCTACATAGATTCTTTATCAGATTTTGATAATTTTGAAGTGATCATCAATGTACGCCACAATTTGAATAGCGTAAAAAAGTCATTGACCTTAAGTGTAAATAAGGTGCGTAAGCATAGATAGGATTGGACGACGGATAATTGTACGTGTGATTGGAAGACAGATAGTTGTACGTGTGGTTTGATGAATGGTACGCAACAGATTCGTTTGTGAGGCTCGTTTGCGCTATATTATTATCGTTTGATTTTGTTAATGAGAATCAGTCCTCGTCGATATTCAAATCTGCGAGTTTGAATTCTGCAGTTGACTTTGAATATTGACCTATCCTGTTTCGACGAGAGTATACTTTCGTCGTGAAAGTTTCCAATCTTTTTGTGTAGCCATAAACACGGCTTGTAGATTTCTGATAATGTCATACAAAATAACAAGCAGTTTTTACATAAAACTTCAATTGCACATAAAACAATTAGAATCGAGATAACCTGGTTCAGATGAAATAAGTAACCGCCTTTGGCTACCGTTTGATATTTCTAGAAGATATTTCTGGTCGGACAAATCATTCACTTAGTGACTTTTGGCTAAAGTTTTGGCAAATATACCTTTAATAGTATTCATAAAATAATAATACCTTTACCTTCACCTAACCTATATAGCTTTCGTTTCAATTGTGAGACATTTCCTCCGTGATGGCTGAGGTGAGACTGTGCACTTCTATTTCTTTATCTGATTCCACTGCATGGCTTATGCATGGTATCTGTGCATTTTTCATTTTCGCAGGAGGACCAAACAGTTCCGGTTTAGGTTTTTGTTCTACCTTTTGTGTAATACGCTTAGTAATCAGTGGTAGATTACTACTGGTGTTATTAGCTGTTATTGAGAGATGACTTGCTGCACGTGGCTTGGATGAAGAGGCTGCTGCCCGACGAGAGAAAGAGGGAAGATGAGGCAATTGTGATGAGTCAATTTTCAATTCAATTGTTGGCAGTCTTGCCCGAGTTAGAAATGTGTCATGGGAATTGAAATTGCGTATATTTTCCGATGGTTTCAATTAATGAGCACACAATTAATTATATGATATGAAAATTCGTGAATTATCGCAATACGTCATTCAGTCTTAAAAGTGATGGAATCTGAAATCAACAAAATATCTGTAGAAATAGTTGATTATTTCAAAAAACATTTATCATACTATTATAATTATGAAATAAACATTATTTTTAATAATTATTGCTCAGTAGGACCATGAATTCGTTTATGAAAAGGGCCTTACATTCTTTGTCTGGAACTGCTTCAGTTCTTCTACAACGTACACATTGATTAGCAACAGCGTTGTTTAAATGGTATTGAATAATTCGCTATGAAGGGCGTCGATGTTATTAACGGAAAATAGTAATACAAAGTACTACACGCCCATTTAATTTTCCATTTTCTAGAATCCAAAGCCAAGGCAAACATACTTGATCTTTTTGCCAGATTATTCAGATTTCTCGTGAGTTCTAGAAGGCACAAACTTTAAAAACGCGCTATTATTTTTGAAAAAATCCAAATATTCAATATCTTATAACATCAACAATTTGAAACGCTCATAAAATATTTGTTCGTTTTATTCCCCATTTCATCTTCGCTTTTCAAAGGATTATATCCTGGCACATCTATGTTATTATTCGCAGATAACATTTTTTTCGCCACAAATGAATATCCCCTCATAATTCTTCCTGTGTCTTATGTGTGACCCAGTCAATCACCTCCAGCTAAACTTTTGTATATGAGACAGCTAAAGCTTAGAGATGAGAGGAAGTAATAATCCCTATATTCCAGATTGAATGTTTTGAAAATTTCATTCGAAAAGGATTCTAGACAATCTGCTAAAGTAAGTACATCACCTCATTGTACAATAAAGGATTTTAATGGCCGTTTATAATTATCGTTCTGCTACCTGGAAGCTAATAACTGGATTTTAATTATAGTTTTACCACCAGGAATTTATCCCTTAAAATGAACTACTTCATATGAAATTCAACTATTTGCAGTTAGGTGCTGTAGCAAAGGCAATGTAAAAAGAGTCTACAGAAAAGTAAGCGGTTTTTAATTACAAGTCTCCAAACTGTTAGATGTTGTGAGCTCAAGTGAAACAATGTTATTACTAATGAAAAATTTTATGTGTTCTCAATTCTCTGAGAAATATCAGCAATGCGGTTAAAATTTGGTGGACATTACATCAAGAAACAACCTTTCTCCCTTACAGTCATTTCTTGTTCGCTCAATCTACCTACTACCTCTTTTTCTCTCTCTAGTTTTGACTACAACATGGAAAACAGCGGCTATTAGAGATTGTACGAAGGCTTCCAAATTATTAGAGGGAAATATATCTAAAAGAGAACACAGCTGGGAACTGAAAGTCTACATTGATATATTGTTTGATGAAAATTTTAAATGTTATGAATGGTGGTAAAACAACGCATGGAATTTCATTTTATATTTATTTATAGAACCGAATCGAAGATTGAGCACTTGGTATATCATTCTTAAAGTATATTATTCTTAGTGTTTATTTTTGTAAAAAGTAAAATTAATAAGCGAAGAAATAAGATAATAAGAAATAAGAATAATGGTCTTCTTTCTTATGCGACTGAAAGGCGCACTTGGAATACTAGAAAAATACCTAGAGGGCCAACTTTCTGTGTATCTGTGTTTCCAACCCAATTTTGAACATAGTATGGTCCGACCACGAATATTACTACCATGCTCATTACTGCACTCACAGAAAGTTAAAAAAATATTTATTTGATTTACATGTCTTTCTAATATGACAAAAATGTCTACAAATATCGCACGGATTATTAATGTAGTTTGTGAGAAAAACTTATTAATGAATAACATGTTTGGAACTTCAGTTTGCTGTAAAACAGGATAAACAACAAAATTTGTGTTAGAAAAAGTAAAATTTCAACGTGATTCCGGTGGTGTTCGGGCGGTGGTAGACCGACGTTGTCGTGCTCTTGTGCCGGGAAAAAGAGGAGTGATTTACTTTTTTAGAATTACTGGAGCACGGTTGGGAAATTGAATCAGTAGCCCCCTTATCTTGTGACCTGTGTTCTGTTTTATTACTCAGGAGGACCAAACAGTTCCGCAGGTTTTTCTTTTGCCTGTTGTGTGATACTTCTTGTCAGTATTCGCAGAGTACCACTGATGCTGATAGATGTAAGTGAGCTATGACTTCCCACAAGTGGCTTGGCTGGGGAGCTGGCTGTGCGACTAGGAAAAGAGGGTAGGCGAGGCAATTGTGATGATTTTATTTTCACTTCAATTTTTGGCGGAAGATCTGTTTTACGTGAGTTGGGATTGCGTTGGGTTTCCAATGGTATTCCTCGAAGATTTCATATGGAATTCCGCTATGAAAAAAGTGAAAATGGAACAAGTAAAAAAAAAGCTTTTGATCTTTTAAAAAGCCGCATCAAACCAATGGCTAGGTCAGGGGATGCCATGCAGGTTTTACATGCCAATTAAAATTTTCTTATTTCCTTGTGTTCCATGAGATGATCCAGGATGGTTACATTGGGTTGTTGACCAACTAGTGGATAGTCCAAATTTAGAATGTGTATTGCATTGGAATAGAAGTGATCCCATAGTAGGCATTCTGTAATGACCGAATGCTTGGACTATTCTGGCAAAGAAACCACCATACTAAGGTTGTATCCATATCGTTTTGATATAACAGCAACTTTTTCTAGCTGTGGTGGAAGGTAGGTTGGTAGAGAATGTTTAAAAAAGAATTCCCAATCATTGCAAGGTATGGTCTTTGGTATAGTCTCTGTACAGGAAGTGGTATGCCCAGAGAAAGTAAAGAAAGTATGCCCATGTTTCTGCCATGGACTTTGTTTTCCAAGGTAATGCATAGATTCCATTAAGTCACGAACTCCAGTAGTGTTGTAGAAGTTGATCGCATTAACGACTTGCGATCCATGAGGATGTGGAATGGTCCTTGCAGAGGTAACCAGGTCGACCATTAAGATTAGGTTTAGATTTTTAATTCCAAACCTGAAAAACAATTCATGACATACTATATAAAAAAGGTTTGAACTACTGAAAGCAACATATAGTTCAAATAGTTCAGAAGCTATTATAGTTAATATAACAGTATCATTTGCTCTCGTGCAAGCATGTAATTAGGGGGGTCACGGGGTTATTTGCAGCCGAAGGCCGCAAATAAAATTTTTTTTACATTGTGACCCCTCAACCTTTTTGTGACCCAAATGGCAATCCTTGTTACGCGTCTGGTACCGTGCCTGCCTAAACTTAGTGTAGAGTAAAATTTTTCAGTAAGTTTAATTTGCCTATCTAACTTTTAACCAACAATAATAGGTCATCTGCATACACAATAGTGTATGTAGTTCAGTCAGTTGTGTCAATTTGTGAAAATGGCATGAGCAATAAAACGATTGCGTATGACTTGAGATGTCTAATCTATGATAGGATTTCCTGATATAACAACATTGCAAAAATGGCATATACTTCTTATACAGCAAATTTAAACTTGGCGGGACTTAGTATAAAGTGACTTAAAATTCAAGAAGTTAGAAACATCTAAAGTTAGGAAATATACTATTTGCTTTTTTCTTTCCCTTATAACTTGGGAATTGAAATATGCAATCAGCCCACTTCTCCGTGTTATTTTAAATTTTCAGTTTGGGTAGACTGAAATTTTTTAGGGAAATGATTTTTGCGAATATGAATTTTTACTTGAGAATCCACAATTTTTTAGTTTGGTTTTTCTTGACAAATAGGCATACAGACAATAACACTATTTCTATAACGCATATCAAAAATGCAACCCATGTCAAAAATTGTCAACAAAAAATGTAGCATTACTTAAAAAGGTGGTATCGTTTTGCTGCTACATGCAAACAAATTATTTATATTTATGGAACATTTATCTACATTTGTTTAGGTGCCGCCAATTTATTCGATACAAACTGCAGGGTTTACAATAACGGCATCCATGAGAACATATTCACAGCGTTTTTGGGTAGTACTCAGTTCGTAGCATTACAATTCTCTGATTCATGTAGGTAAATAAAGTTTATGGTTATTCAGTCCAGAATCTTTCAGTTTTGGGATACTGATATTGATATTAACAAATATTGATGTTTACTGTTTCTTGCTGAATTAGTTCAAAAACAATGGAAATTGTAACTTCCTAATTGTATTGTAGCTTCTTTTCCTGTAGACGTAAGAATATCTCAGGCGATATTTACATTTACAAGTTGCGCAAAATATTATAGCTTTGCTAAATTTTACTAACCTATACTCTTCATCTCGTTATTGAACAGCCCTTGCGTTTTTGTAAGTTTCGACGCCTTGCTAGTTACATTTATTTTCTTTTTTACTTTTGTGGAGTCCCCCGCTTTCATATTTTTATGATCGTCATAATATTTGTGGTATTGGTTAATAATCGATTAAATCCAGAAATTGTGTAAGGTATCACATTTCGTTTTTGCATATAAAGTTGTCGCAGTCCATCCAGTCATTGTAGTCACATTTGTTGGATCAAATGCAATTTTTCACAAGGACTAAAGACTCGATATATCTTAACCCATAGAAATTCGCAAATCTCCTTCAACACTTTGTCCAACAAAACCAATGTTTTTTTTCTGACAATGCAGGACGGGTTGCACAATTTTCAAGTAAATGAGTCATGCAGTAGATTTTGTATTAAACTATGAATTTATTATTGAAAGGAGTCTTATTTGGGAAGATATCCATGAGAATTTAATGTTGATCGAGACGCGAGCAAATATGTTAAAAACATTGTCATCCACAGTGTACAGTCAATGATTTTTTTAATCATAAAGGTGGGATTCTTTTTAAGACAGTAAGACTGAATTTTATGTCATTCAGTTGGCGCGAAGTAGTTTATCTTCGTAACTAAGCCGTAAGCTGTAAAGTGAGGAAATATTCCGGTAATGGTAATGAATTTTTGATTAGTTAAGAGAAACCAGCGGTGAGTATATAAGACATATGAATGCCAATTGGAATTACAAGGAATTGTATTTGCAAGTTAATTCTCATGTGTAAGAGATAAGATGATGGTAAAAAAATGGTTTTAGATTTTAAATTGTTGAGTAATTCGGTCAAAATTACTCAATCTCATAAAACATTCAATGTTTCAATTTTTTTGAAGATGATATAATTGGACGTAACAACGTTTATGAATGTTATTTATTAAGCGCTATGAGCGACTGGTTTTCAACATTAAGTGATTTGTTGGATGGTGTCGACTAGAGCATTTTCATTAGCCCAAAATAACCCAAATCGTGATTGGGTTGGGTTCGGGTTGGAGGATGCGTGACGTCATTGGGTTTTGGGCTGG
>JABASD010004488.1:0-15341 GCA_019776165.1 Pogonognathellus flavescens
ACTTTTAGCGGGGCTTTGGAAACAATGTGGCATATCATAGTTTAATTAGTCATTTTTTATCGAAAAATTAAATATCAGTTGCATGAACCAATAAAATAAAATATAGTCAGCCTTGCTTCAGTACATATATTTTCATATGAGCTATGTGTGTTATTTATTAAGCTTATAATTTCAATATTTACAATTGTTTCATTGTCTGTGTGTAGGAATACCCCGAGTTGGCGATTGATTCAATTGTCCAGCTTCTTCAAAATATGAATCCCCAGCAAAGAGCTAAAGCTATCCAGGCCATATCGAAAGTGGATGGCAGTGGTTCTCCTGTTGTGACTTGTGAAGATTCATCTCCACAGGCAGAATGATAGAAGATAACTCTTAAGTTCGTACAAAGTACCAAATACCAAAAATGAATCAATCTACATTTAGATCTATATAGTAATACTTAAAACTACAAACAATCTATTGGAAAATGGTGTGAGCGCTACTGGGGAAGTGTGGTGCATGGTGCTACATGTGGGTCCTATTTTTCATGTCCTGTAGAATTATCCAAGAAATTTTATTTGCACAATTGACGAATTTATTTTTTTATGCAAATTCTGAAAGAGTTTTTATTTAAAAAAGTGAATCTATGTTAAATATTGGAATTGAATAAATATTGAAATCGAATAAAAAATGAAATGAAAATCGATGAAAACTTGTCTAGGTATGTAATTGTAAGTCTATTGGTTGTTTTTTTTACGAAATAATATATCTAATTGCGGTAACCCGTTCATTACATAAACCTTTTTTCATTGCAATCACAGCAATCTGCAATTTGTATTACCGCAGCATTATATACTTACGCTTATAATTTATAGTATGCGTATGGGATAGTGGGAAATCAAAATTTGATAGTGTAAAGGAACTAATGACAGTAAATTTGAAATGGCTTTTTCCAATTAACTTGTATAAGTTTGAATTATTGAAGTTTATATATACAGGAGTAAATCATAAATGTCCGCCATACTTCCTTAATTGTCTAAATTTTGACACTTCTCAAACATTAAAAACGCGAAGCTGGAATGTGAAGGTTTTCCTTGCTTGGCTTTGGGTGTTAACTATTTTTGAAAATAGAGAAAATAGAAAATAGAGAGAGAAAATCGATTAACTTTTTCTGTGAGTGTAGATCATTTTTTAATTGTCTGCCAATTCCTTTAATAACTTCACATTCGACTTTGACATTTGCTAAACCAATCAAATTTGCAGCACAGCACAAGAAAGTATGCGGAAATATGCCGTTATGTTTTAATAACTTGTTATTTTTCGACAATATTTGCTTAATTCTAAGAATAAATCAAATGAAAAAAATATTAGGCCAATCTCGTCATGTGTCAATAAGCTTTAAGTCGTCTTTATTTTTACATAAAAATTAAAGGACTTTGTCATTTGGATAATAGACCATTATTTAATTAATTAAGTCGAAATCGAGTCGCAAAACCCGTTCTAAGGTAAGCTAAAATAAATACAGTACATTCATGTACACTCACACGCATAAAAAGTACACAAATTAAAATTGTTTCTCGTCCTTGCAAATTTAATGTTTTATTAGTTCCACATCTGGTACTATGATTACCCATTTTAACATTTTAATATAAATCGGACGGAAAAAAACAAGAGGTCGAGACAATTATCATTTCATTTATTTGGCTTCATAAAATATAAATTGTAGTCAAACTCTGAATTTTTTTTGGGGAGATGTGGATGAAAAGACAATCAATTCTCCTAAATTACCATAAAGTGAGCTATATTGCGAAAAGTAGAAATACTGATTTTACCTTTTTTCAGCTTAGAGCTTTGAAATTCACTTGACACCAAATTGGTAGCTACATTTTTCAAACAAAGTTAAATTTTGTGTAGATTTTTCAATATTAAGTAGAAATACTGATTTTACCTTTTTTCAGCTTAGAGCTTTGAAATTCACTTGACACCAAATTGGTAGCTACATTTTTCAAACAAAGTTAAATTTTGTGTAGATTTTTCAATATCTTTTCAAATTTCTTTACACTTCTAGATATATCGGATCAACTATTTCCTCAACGCGTGAGTAGTACCATTATTAGTACTAGTACCAAGTATAGAGCAGTGCGTTGAGAAAATGCACATTCGGTATAGGATCACAATTTTGAGTTTGGTACTCTCTACCGGTAATTGACTTAATTTGAATACTTACTACCTTGCCAGAACCAAAATGACAATAATGCAATATTAACACAATAATTAAGTATCGGCAGTCAAATTAAAACATTTTAACTGAAAACTCTATTTAAAAGCTACATAATATCTGAACCAATTATCTGAACCAATTAAATTGCAGCCCTGCAGCAGCAATCTCACCAATATACGTGCCCGAACCATTCCCACCAATATACGTGCCCGAACCATTCCCACCAATATACGTGCCCGAACCATTCCCACCACCATACGTGCCCGACCCAATCCCACCCTTACTCATTTAATCCCTGTTCTTACTTCTACTCAAAGAGCAGAACCAGGTTGAATCCTTGCTGTTTTCCCAGGCAACCTTTCTGCATTAAAACTTTGTGCATCATTCTTTTAGCTATGCAAAATACTCAATTACGTTCAAATCTATTGAAAAAGTAATATTTGGTTGTGGGCAAGTCCCAAAAAAAATAAAAGGGTTTGGTGCTCTCAGCTAAATATGATCGTTGAATTGAGAAATACCCAAGTTTTTACTCTGGCCAAACAGCTCCATTTCCCTGTATAGATACCCTTTGTATATACAACTGGCAAACATATTGCATATTGACATAAAATACAGATAGCTGGCGCTACTTAATTATGTGTTGTTGCTATTATAGCAATTTCGGAGAAGTACTGTCCTACTTTAACTGTAAAGTTCCATGATGGTTTATTTCAAATAAAATATTTATGATATTGTTACAGGCTCATGTGCAAACATCCGCCATGAAGGAATGGTACCACGGGGGGTAAATTTTACAGGCGTAGACGAAGGTTAGAATTTTTGTGATGTTATAAATAATTCGGTACCAAAGCCAAGAAGGGTTGTTTCAGGTGGAAGTTTTGGCAGTCACCGGTGGTGTGAAACAGTCAGATAGTCAGATCTGACTGTTTGACAGCCACTGGTGCCCACAAATCTGGGACTGCCGGCAGAAATTGAACACTGGATTTTCTATTATTTTCCCCGCACGATTTTTTGTCCTCTATTTGTATACATTAAATAAATGTCCCTTACATTTGAGTTGTAGATGCGGCTAGGCCATTGCAACCAAGTGTGATCAAAGTTCATTTAAATGCAAAAATACTACAACACATATCAATATTCATTACTGTTTCTGAAAATCAAATATTTTACGCGTCAGCTAATATGTAACCACACTACTAATAAACATTATCAATAAATTTCAAAAAATGTAAATGAACAATCATTGATTGTTATGCTATATAATAGAAACCAAACAGAATCACATAAAATTTGTTTTTTAGGCAAATGTGCGGATTTGGGTTACGAGTGCACGTCCGATATCAGTTGCTGTTCAGGAATTTGCAAAGGTGTATGCGGTTGCCTAATAGGGCAGAATCATGACGGCTACTATAATCCACCCTGCAGTCATAGCAAGGAATGTTGTGGAGGTGTAAAGTGTGTAAATAATTATTGCGAATGCGTTGCAAACGGGTACAGGTGCATAGACTCATCACAGTGTTGTTCTGGAATATGTAATAATCAAGAGATATGTGTTTGCAAATTGTGGGGATATGTTTTATACAATCATTCTTGTTGTTCTGGGTATTGTTCTCGGGGGGACGGTGTAAAAGAGAATAATGCAACTTGTTATTGTGAATGTTCACCATATGATTCCGGATGTGACCATGACCAAGAGTGTTGCTACGGTAATTGTAGAAATGGAAATTGTCAGTGCATTCCTGCATGCGGTAAATGTGAACACAATAGGCACTGCTGCAGTGAAAAATGTGTCAATCATGTGTGCTCTTGCCATGAACATTTGTTGTACTGCGATAAAGACGAAGAGTGCTGCTCCGGATGGTGCAATGCGAACAGATGCGGTTGTCACCTTAGGCTATTTGATAAATGTACACACAATGAAATTTGCTGCTCCGGAATGTGCAATTCGCAAAACCAATGTGTATGTTACCCCTTTACCTCATTTTGCAGTTACGGTGAACAATGCTGCAGTCGAAGTTGTGAAAATGGGAAATGTGCTTGTTCTAAAGGCAATTGTTACACAAATATAGATTGTTGCAGTGGACATTGTTATAATAATCAGTGTACTTGCATTTTAGGAAAAGATCCTTGCTGCCTAGATACCGAATGTTGTTCTGGTGATTCTGGTGTATGTAATAATAGCAGATGTGAATGACTTGAGATTTTATTAAGACTTTACTACACTAAAATTCTATTGAGTGCTGAGAATAAAGTAATAAATGCAAGGAATTGCAACGTTGAAATAAAAATTATGAATTTGTAAAATACATACTTTGCAATTATTGCGTTTATGCTCAAAAATCGCATAAGGGCAATTTTAAGTCACAGCAGACATTAGTATCTTCCATGAGTTGAACTGGACTTGCGAGCTAAAACACCTTGATTGCATTGCATATCAAAACCAATTTATCAATGTTTACTTTAGATTTAAATTTTCGCATACTTACAATTCAAAATGAGAATTAAAGGCTTTTTTTCTTTTTTCTCTAATATTTAAAAAAAAATAGAATCATCTTGATCGGGTTGTTGCTGAATTTATAAAAAATCAAAACTGGCTTGGTGGTTTTTTAACTTTGAACGACGTTTTTACCCCATGGAGGAGAAAAACAGGTTTCTTACGCATATAATGTTGAATGCTAAATAGGTGGGTCAAAAACTGGAGAAGAGACCTTTACGGCAATATCCTATTTTCGAAAAAACGACATTATTATTTTCCCAATGCCACATCAATTGTATGTAGCCGGCCCGTTTATGCTCCTTCTAGGGCGACATGCTAGGTGGGGTGAACTTTACTATGACACAGTCTTTGTTGTCATAGTGCAAAGTGCAACCGCAATTCCGACCGAACTTTATTCTGTTTATTATCAGCTGTTTCTGTTTGTAAATGCACAGAACAAACATTTCAGTACAGTCAGCGGAGTTCCAGAAGAACGTGGTTCATTCGTCCTGACCGAGCAAGGTAAATTCTTCTTAACTCTTGATTGCTCGATTGACGACGGTCTTTAGTCCATCTTTGGTCTCTCTAGTCAATCAATCATCATTAATCAAGTGAGTCGTTTATTAAATCGTCAAGTTTTCATCTCCGTTGTCCGTGTTGTAGTGGGTAAACCGTAAATTGTAAAATACGAAACTAATAATCTCATTCACATATCTATTAAACTAATTAATTAATTAATCGCTGGTTATTTTCATTTTCTGATGTAGAAGCGTGATGGAGAAAATGAGAACATTCGTTACGTTCGCAATAATGTTATTTTTCATATCGGCTTCCACGAATGATGATTTTTGTGACCCTTCTAAGAAACCAGGATTGATATATGGTTTGAAAGAAGCACATAATATATTCATCTACCAGGCTCGTGCATTTCCTCTATGTTGGAAAAATGAACCTTCTAAATTGGATAAGTTCATCAGTAATCATAAGTCACCAGATGGTAAAAATCGTTTCAAACTATTGCTTGATGATATGGACCAAAAAAATAATAAAAAGAACCCAAAGCATCTCGTTCCGATAGCACAGAAGGTGAGTACTATATCCAAAATTAATCAGAATTGTGAATTATATGATTCAATTTAATAGAATACGTTGTATAGTTGTAATTATTTTGTAATCTTCATCTCATCTTGTGCAAAAATTGCTGCTTCATGTTTGTCTACTCATATATATTATTTAATTTTAGTTTTTCATTTAATTACAATGTCTGTTTTGTTTACATTTGTTTACAACTGTGTTACAGTTTGATTTTTCAATCCATCGTATCTTCGTTCCTGACCCATATGTTCGAAATATGAGACAGTGGTTGCGTTTAAAAATTGTCCCGAAATCTAAAGATATCAAAATTGTAAGAGCAATTGTTCAGGCAGTAAGTAGTCCATTAGGACTTCCTTTTGGGCAATTCAGATCAGGTACGAAAAATTGAACTGAATTTATTCATAAACAATATGCCGCAAACTTACTTGTTTTACTCCGTTGTATTATAGTTCTCTCAGATTTAGTATCCATTTATTTTCATATTCTTTCATATTTTCATTAACATATACAATTTTACAAATAATCCGATTAAACAGTCATGGAATAGTACCTAAAATTAAAATATTTTATAACATCTGGATAAATACTTGGTACATTAATAATTCTTTATCATAGATGTTCCTTGTGATGATGGTTTAACTGCATTTGGCGAAGGGCAACATGATGTGATTCCTTGCTTATACCGTCCGAAGTCTGCATTTCGGGTATTATAAAATTATTCTTATCCATATAATTATTATAAAATTAATAGATACACATAACAGACAGTAACACTTTCGACTGTAAATGAAATTAATAAGGAAAGATGTGGGGTCAAATTTTATTAATCATTAATATTCCGATTTTTTAGCATCCTAATGTATATGTGGTTTGGACTGACGATGTTACTACACCAAGAGACATATCCGTCAGTTTTAACTACATCAATGGTGTGTGTGACGAAGTGACAGCATTCCAATTCATGTGAGAATCACTTTACGTTTAGTCTTTCCTACAGTCTTCTTTGTTACTGTTTTTGTTTCTTATAAAATCTATAAATAATTTGTTTTAGGCTTGCTGCATATGGTCATACACCAGAGGAATCGTATTTCGAAATGAGTCCTGTGTACGTTTTGAAGAGACGAGATAGTATAGCAGGATTTCCTTCCCCTTATCACACAGTTTGGAAAGATAGTAGTTTATGCAATGACTTACTACCAGGAACAAATGCTACACTTCGTTGCCAATATCCATGTACTTTTCCGAAAAAAATCCCGGATCCAAAAAAAGATATCAATTGTTTGAGTGAGACTTGCCTCGACCGTGACCCAATGTCAAACTACACCAACATAATTACTGGTCGAAAAATTATTTACAACGAGGAGTACGATGAATGTATTCAAAATGATAAAGGCAAAGACGGCAATGAATGTCCCCCTGGACCTTTCGTTTGTCATGAGACGAGAAATAAGGCAGCAGTACAGAATTACCGAATTAAAGATAAAATCCCAAATATTGCTTTAGAAACTAATCTTACATATTACCCAAGAATGACAAAGTCCTGGGCTTCCTGTCCATACGACCCTTCAGAAGATTGTAAGACGGAGTTTGTAACTCAAATCAATAAACTTTGTGGTACCCGTAGCATTTCTGGAAGAAGTAACGAAGATGAAAATGAAACTAACAAACAGGAAACAACCCGGACAGATCCGAATAAGGAGAAAGCTTTTGATCATTTGAAGAGTAAAACAGCCCGTCGTATGGAGGTTCAAACGAAATATAAAATATTAAAAAAAAGAATTCCCAGTTCTATATGAGTTGCAATGCAAATAATTAATGGTGTCATTTTTAGGAAGACCGAATTGAACATGGACAGTACATGATTGCCGCTTGGTTTGTCATCAATTCAATTAGTGTTTTTATGGCACGGTACTACAAAGAAACTGGAGGGAAAAGACCTGAAACTGTTAATGGTTGTTGCGACATGCGATGCTGGCTCTGGGTACGTTTCACAGTCACACGAACCTTTCTCAATCCGTATTTCTGCGTTGACATTGTTATTTGAATTGCTTGTAGTTTTAGCTTTTTGAATAATGCACCTGATTGATGATTGTTTTGTGTAAGTTGAATGTTTTTGTTTTTATCAGGGTCACATCGTTTTGGCTTTTGTTTTCGTTTTTTTAATGTGGGATAGTGTGCTAAGACCAATGGAAATGATGCATTGCCGTCATGTTGTAGAAAACAAATCGGTGGTGAATTTCAAAGCCTTGAGGGAATGTGCTAACAATCCTCCAAAGATCGTATTAGTTCACAAGTATGTTGGGTACGCTGCAATGACGTTGGCTCAAGTAACTTTCATTATTGGTTGGATGCGTCCTTTAAACCGAACAGTCCGAAATATTTGCACCGCTTTCCATTCTTACTCCGGACATTTTCTACCATATATCGCATGTAAGACAACAAATTATGTGAAATATTTGAATTGTTATTTCCTCGCAACAATAATAATTGTTGTGTCATATCATGGTAAAACTTTCTTTCATTTTCAACTATTTAATTGCAATGTTTGCTTTTGTTGCATGATTCAGTGGTACCTGTTTTTCTGTCAAATGGGAAATGGGAAGTCAAATATGCAGTTATAGGACTCGTGGTTGCAAACATTGCGGCACATATCGTAGCATCGTTCTATCAACGGAGAGACGACAAACGTCGTAATTTGCAGACGAAAAGAAAACTGTGTCCTATTCTCCAAGTCGTCAAACAACATGATTGTGTAATATTGGATACAATGGGAATCTTGATTCATTCTATTGTTGTCTTTGCTATCTACGCAGTGATTTACTATTTCTACAAATAGAGCCACACAGATTCAAAAAATCAATTTAATTTTTACACTACAAATTGATGCATTGAGATTGAATCAATGTAATTATGTTAGAGGGAATCAGGTTAATCCTTTATGTATTATTGTTAGTAGTAAATAAATAAATCATTTGCGTTTTCGTTATAATTTATTTAATGTACCTATTTTAATAATAAGTGATACATGATAGATGAGCTAACAACGTAACAATCTGAACAGCTGGAAAAAGTTTAATGGTTAGTGAGGTTCCTGAAATCCATCAACAAAATCATGAAATGCAGTTTAAATAGTACTACAGCAAATAAATACTCGACGATGCAGTTAAAAATACGACACACTTAACTAGTAAAATCATAATGCGTATTTCCTGAATATTTCCTGTTGCTATACAATACACACACCTTGTGTTAGACACAAAGGCATACAAAGTCTTATTACCAGCCGCAGCCTTCTGCTGCTTGCTGCTGCATTTATATTCTGACTGAATACGTTATCTATCTGAACTGGTATGGCAACGTGTATAATGTCAACTCATAAAACTTGACCAAAACAAGCAAAACAAAAATCAGTGCATCAGCTGTTGATAACAACACGGAAATCTGCTGTTTGAAATTCAACAATAGACAGTCAACAGTCTTTGAGTCATTCTTCAAAGTAGTAATGTCGTATTTTGACTCGTAAGGACTCTAATAATTGGAGACAACGATCAAGTTTGTAAAAAGGTCAATTGTGAGAAACCATCTTTAGTTTACCTAGTCTATCAATCATCAATAATCAAGTGAATTGTGTATTAAATCGTCAAGTTTCCATCTCAATCGTGTTGTGGATGAACCGTAAACAGTAAATGTAAAATACCAAATCAATAATGTCATTCACATCTGTAAAATAATTAATTGTAAATTATTTTCGTTTTCTGATGTAGACAGGTGATGGAGAAGATGAGAACGTTCGTTACATTCGCACTGCTAATGTTAATTATCAAATCCGCTTCCACTGAAGATTCGGACGTTTATATTTGTGACCCTGGCACGAAAGCCGCATTTATAAACAAGTTGGTGGAAGCTGAAAAGGCCGGCCCCAGACACCAGGGCCGTGTATTTCCTCTATGTTGGAAAAATGATCCTTCCAAATTGGATAAATTCATCAATAATTTTGAGTTAGGTGGTAAAAATCGCTTCAAACTCTTGCTTAATGCTATGGACGTAAAAAATCAACAGAACCCAAAAGAACCCGTTCAGATAGCAAAGGAGGTAAGTCACAGTTCAAAATATGACGAATATTAATTGCTTAATGCTATGGACGTAAAAAATCAACAGAACCCAAAAGAACCCGTTCAGATAGCAAAGGAGGTAAGTCACAGTTCAAAATATAAATAATAATATTTAGAATCAATTCAAATTGTTAATTTCACTGCATAATATTCAATTTCAAAAATACTTTGTAGTTGTTGTTGTTGTATTGTTGATTGTATAATCTGCATCTCATGCTTGGAATTTCTCCCTTATTGTTGCATAATGCCTACCGATACCGATTAACAATGTTTTTAACCAGTTTGTAATTTAATATTATAATTTTGTTTCCATTTATTTGTATGCAGTTTGATTTTGCAATACATCGCATCGTCGGTCCTGACCCATATGTTCGAAATATGAGACAGTGGTTGCGTTTAATAATTACCCCAAAATCTGGTATCAAAATTGCAACACGCCATTGTTCAGGCTGTAAGTAGTCCATTGGGACTTCCTTTTGGGCAATTCAGAACAGGTAAGAAAAACTGTGGTTTTATTTATAAATAATATATGTCTACTTGTTTTGCGTCGATGTATGCGAATGTTGTGTGCTGTAGTTTTCAGATGTGCAATGTCTTATCTGCACAACATTATCAATTTTGCAATTAGTCCGATAAAACGGAGATGGAATAATATCTAGAAATAAAATAGAAGATAGATAACTGTTTTTGATAAATACTTAAATCATTTTGTCATAGATGTTCCTTGTGATGATGGGGTAACTGGGTTTAACGAAGGTGAAGGACAACAAGATGTGATTCCTTGCTTATACCGTCCGAAGTCTGCATTTCAGGTACCTAATAAATAATTCATTTACCTGACCCTACTTTTACAAAAAATAGAAAAATTAGATGACTAAAAATGTAATGATGACTGAATGTTTTAGTTAAGTAGTGCTATTAGGTATTTAATCAATGATATTTGTCAACTATTTAGTAGACTAAAAATTGAATTAGTAATAGTAACCTTTTTATTTAACATCAGTAATGTTTTAAGTTGTTGTTTAACTAAAGTTGTGTAATTTAACCTGGTTTTTAGTCAATTTTTTCCTACTAACCCCCTATGTATGCGTAATTTTGCCTTTCCGACTTGTATTAATCATAAATATTCCGATTTTTTAGCACCCTAATGTATACGTCGCTTGGACTGACGATTCTGCCCCACGAAGTGTTTCTGTCAGTTTTAGCTACATCAATGTGTTGTGCAACGAAGTGACATCATTCCAATTCCTGTAAGAATACTTTACGTTTGATCTTTACAGTAGTATTTTTTAAAGGGTCGTCATTTGCTTATATCTATCACATTTGTTGTTTATTGTAAAAACTATTACTCATTTATTTTAGGCTAGCTGTTTATGGTCGTAATGAGCAAACATATTTCGAAATGAGCCCCGTGTACGTTTTAAAAAGAGTAGATAGTGCAGGAGGATTTCCATCTCCATATCACGCATCCTGGCGTGACAAGACTGTCTGCAACGACCAGACAGTATCACCATCTGCTTGTGTACCAACATGTCTGCAATGTAAACCTACGACTAACCAACAATTACCAACTGACTGTCCATTAAGAGAGCCAATGTCGGAACACATTAACATAGAAAATAATCGAAAAATTCTTTATGACGCGGACTACGATGAATGTATTCAAAATGATAAAGACAAAGATGGGAATGAATGTCCTCCTGGACCTTTCTTTTGTCATGAGACGAGAGCTAAGGCAGCGATAGAAAATAACAAAATTAAAGATCAAATCCCAAATATTGCTTTAGAAGGAAATACTCAAGCTTATATTGACAAAATGACAAAGTCCGGGGCTTCCTGTCCAATTGAAGATTGTAGGAAGGACTTTGAAACTCAAGTCCTTAAATTTTGTAGCCTTGCGAGAAGTAGCGACGATGACAGTCAAAGTAGCGAAACAACCCAGGCACCGGCTTCAATAGACCCTAATAAAGACAAAGCTTTGGATCATTTAAGGAAGAAAACAGCCACTCTAGTGGGGGTAACCACAAAATAAAAATTAATGTACAAAATAATCAGTTCTCAGTTTTATAGGGACAAATAATTAATCGTGAAAAAATTATTTTACAGGTGGACCGAACGCAGCATGGAAAGTACATGATTGGGGCGTGGTTTGATAGAGAGCCAATGTCGGAACACATTAACGTAGAAAATAATCGAAAAATTCTTTATGACGCGGACTACGATGAAGGTATTCAAAATGAAGAATTGAATTTTTCAAAATCTGATGCAAATGAGGTAAACACAATGAAGAAACATATTACGTGATTTAGATGCATATACTTAGTTATTTCGATAATTGTTGTTACAGTATCATTTGTCTTATAGGATACCCCTTACGAAAGTACCTTAATCCGGATATTAATACCGCTGATCATCGTAAAATGTGTTTATGATGTTTATGATCAACTGGACCATAACACTCAATTAGCGGCTGTTGTTGTACTATCTGGTGAGTGCGAATACATACTGTAAACTAGAGGTGTCAATGATTAACCGAAACCAAGAACCAAACGAAATCATTCCGTTTTTTTCGGTTTTGTTTTCTATTTTTGAATAAAACCCGGTTCCGGTTTGATCTGGTTCTTCCATGAATGGTTCCGGTTTGGCTTACTTCCTATATTATTTTAAGTGATGGCTTTACCGAAAGCGGTAAAAAATGTCATAAAACGGGCCAAACATATTTTACCTTGAATAAATTGAAAATTGTATTTATTACATTTTCTTTGAGAATTTGAATTAGAAAGAATTCAATAGTAAAAGCACTTTCCTAAATTCCGTTGGGTTTAATACTTGAATGCATTTTAAATATTCGAATTGAAACAATATTTGAAACAAAATGTCAAGACCCTACTTCTTAAATGTTGACTTTGATTATTGAATGAAGTAATGATTTGAAAATGTCAATATTTTATTTTATTACCTTTGGAGATTGATAGCCTGATAATTGTTTGACGTGACGCTCTCTGAACTGTCAATTATTGATTTCAAATCCACTATTTCCGGAGTGTCAAAAGAACAATTATCGTGTTAATTGTCAATCAAATCTCCTCAAACCACAATTACCTGTTGTCTTTTTGTTTTTCAATTGCAAGTCTTACTGACACCGAGCACAATTAGCACAAAGCACCTGAGTCAAACTACTCGTAGTCGTCAGTCTCAGTGTTCGTCGATTTACGTTTTCTAACGCTAAACGCTACTGAGAACAAAGCTGCGATGCAAATCACAGCGGATGCCCCATAGATTCTTACAACAGGAAAAATATTTCATAACATTAAAAGCATTTTTAATTTTTGGCTAGATAATAGTATAATATTCATTGCGTCGCCGACTTGAAGTTCAAAGTTCAATACTATTAATTACTAAATTAACTTATGTATTATGAACTCAGTTGGCCCAGTAAAACCATTTTAGAAAACAGTATTAAAATTATAATTCAGTTTTATTCCGAAACTAAATTATATATACTAAATGTTACATTAATTCATTTTGTTTCACGACAAACAGACAAATTAATATAATAATAGTTACAATTATGTTCAACAACCTTCCCTTTACTCCAATCTTTCGACTCCGTTTTATTTCTCACTTAACGGGTATTTTCGAAGCAAGACTACAGATTTCAGTAAAAATTGATTTTTTCTCGGTAATTCGGGGTTTTACAAAAGCTTTTGCTTAAAATGTTCGGTTCCGGTTTGGTACGACATATACAATTCCGCTTTGACACCTTTACTATAAACTAATTGCATGCGTTTATGCAAATCAAATATTACGTACTAATACAAACTATTTTTTATTATTTAGCTGTGCTACTAAAAACTTGTGAAGATTTGTATCCCTCAATAATGAAAATAATTTATTGGCCGATGGATCTTTTTATGGGGCGAATGTACATTTTTATTTGACTTTATTTTTTTAAATTACGAATTTATTTGCATGCCATTTACATAATTTATTTCAGTTTCTTTTTTTCACTTTATTAGAATCAAAAGCATCGCATATAAATTTGTGCACACAGTAGTCGTGATTGCATGGGGAGTTATAGTTCAATTTCCAGAACCATACATTTCAATAATATTTGTGATCCTGCTTGTGATTGCACCTATATACGGTACGTTATAAATTGTAATATTGAGTATTTATTTAAGCAACGTGTAAATTCGGGTCGGAATTCGATAAAGTTAAACGGTTCGGGTTGGGGGTAACTTTTAAAAGCAAATTAAAATAATAAATGCAGATGATAGTTAGTTATTATTCATTCTGACACATTCTCTTCAAAATCTATAAAGTATGTAGTACAAGTACATATTATAATTATAATATTTGATTTTGAGGAAGCACGTTCATCCTGAATGTACATGCTTACTCGAGAGAACGGGTATTACATTTATTACGAAAAAGGAGATTCCGGGTAATGTCCCTGACATTTTCTCAAACTCTTATTTCTTTGTTCTGACTCTTTTTAACTACGTTTTTACAAAGTTAAATGTGATGAAATTTGAAGGATATGGAAAAAATTAAAGCAAGAGTACGACTACGAGTGGTGGAAATTCACTCTTGTTTCTTCCACGCATTATTTACTGTGTGGGCGAGAAAACAACGAATTTGTAGTTTGAGAACTGGGAAACACGTTGATTAGATAACAACACTAAATATATAAACGCTTGAGGGATTATCTGAGCAAACAATTTTTTAAACCGATAAAATGAACTGTCCCCGTGCTGTGAAATATTACATATTATATTATCAGGAGCGACTTTAGCGACCATGATCATGATAGGTTTTATTTTAAGTTCAATGGCGAGAGATAAGTTTTGATATATATATTGTTGATAAACGCTTAAAACGGTGAATGTTGTATCATTTATTTGCAACTTATTGCATATAAAAAACAGTCAATTTAATTTTTTAAACTCGTTTGCTTTCAGTCATTAAATCAATTTTTGATGCTTTTCAAACTTTAAAACGCGAGCGTGACGAAGCTACATTAGAAAAAAATGAAGCAAGGGCTGAACGGGACGTCGCCAATAAAATGGTGGCTTACAAGAATAGCTTGTTGGTACAGCTGCATCCGGATGTCTATTTCCGTACGGAAAATAGAAGATTAAAGGGGCTTCCCGGTCGAAACTATTATATAACCAATTAAATTCAATCCTTCATACTTCACTCAATCACCCATCAAATGTAAGACAGCAACTAGTGTGAAATATTTTAATTTATTTTGTAGCAATAATTATAATGCCTTCATGTTTTTCATGTGGAATAGCGTAATCAAACCTATGGAACTGTTGCATTGCCATCCCACTGTATTCCCAAATTCTTGGCTCATATTACTTTTGTTATTGGTTGGATTCGGCCTTTAAACCCAAGATTCCGAAATGTTTGCACCGCTTTCCATTCTTTCTCCGGACATGTTCTACCA
>JABASD010004489.1:0-15339 GCA_019776165.1 Pogonognathellus flavescens
TCATTCGAATCGGCTTATGACACTTCTGGTGGTTTGCTTGTTAGTATTATTTGTATCTATGTGTACCTAAGGATGAGTATTATATGGTCACACAGTTCACATAGACGTAGGATGGACGAATGCAAAATGTTATTCATTCAGCGCGTCACCAAAAACATGTTCGAGTGTGTAATCCTTTAAATCTACCGTGATCAGTTTTCAGCTTACATAAAAAGTGGGGGTAAAGGTGTACAGAAATATGGAGATAATTTTTATAAGTTGTGCAAACTGAAATAATTGATACGCAATAAGCAAAGTGCGATTCTCAGGTATAAATACAACCATTTTTGACTTTTCATGCACATTGCAGTTTATTTGAGATCTCCAGTCATTTCACTAATATTTCCCCTGATTTTCAATTCATTGAAAGCAGCAGAATGTTGAGAGGTTTTGTTTTAGTCGCACTTTTCGGAGTTGCCCTTGGCTCTGCCATCGGAGGTAATTTTTCTCATATTTCTTACGGTTTCGTCCCAACTTTCCTTTCTTTTATTCATTAAATGTTAACAAATGCATTAAAATTATAACTATTTTTTTATATCTGACCAACCAGGAACGTTTCCCGTTGTAAGCGCCGAATGCGACCCAAATAACTGTGATGTAGCGGGAGACTGTCACGATTACACTTGGTGCGAAAGAATTGAAAGTGCCGATGGTCCCAGAAACGACACCGGAGTCATTTCTGCAGGCAATTGCGGAGATTTGTACTTCAACCCTGCTGAGAGCACTGGTCCACTTGCAGTTTGCTCCAGATGGGAAGAACTTGAAGCTGCCACCCAAGCCAAATACAGAGAAGATGCAACATGCGATCCTTATTGCGAATTGATTCCTAATGAAGATTGCTCCAGAGATTACATTTACAGAGAACCCAATGGTAATGAATCAGCCAGATCCTGTCCAGAGGGAACCATCTTGGATGTTGCTGTCAGACGCTGTGTCGACCCATGCAAAGCCTCTGCTTCAGCCAATTGTCCAGCTTGTTAATAACCATGTACTCAAATTGTAAAATTAAATCTAAATTTATAAACCTTCGTTTTTGCATTTGATCCACCCGTATTAGAAAATAAACAATCATGCAAATACTTCTTATAATTGCTGTTCGTTTAAAATGGAAATTTTTATTCTTGGCGAAAATATTGCATTCTACAAAATGCCTTCATGCTATCGAAATACATTTTGGTTCACTGTAGTAGTTTACTTGAGACTCATGTATCACATTCAGTATGAAATTGCTTTTAAATAATATATTACTAATAAGTTATAATTCATATGTAGATCCGAAAGCACCCGCTCCATACCCATCATGTACTTATGTAATTTAGCACCATCATATCTCATAAAGTATTTCACCAAGTGTTTTAAACTTTGAAATATCCTAGTGCCGAAAATGTCTTAATTGTCCCCAGCTTCTTCCAAATTCCGAATGCAGACGCTTCTAGCGCAAGGGGTGGCTTTAATAGGTTCATGAATGTATGCCTGTGCCTGCAAGTATAAGTTTATGTTCTTTCTAAATGCATACAAGGCTATCTGACCATGCCATAACAAATTGTCCCCTTATGTTACAGCTTGGAAATATCACCAAATTCTAAACAAAAATCTGAATCAAAATTATCCAACCTTGTACTATTATGAAACTCTGGTCTTTAGTTTATTGAAGCCAACAAACTGCTGATTTGTGGTTTGGTAACGTTTTAGTCCGAACTGGCTCTAGGCTCTATTTGTGAAGGTAATTTTATCACGCATTAATTTCGTTAATAACAAGTATACATAAAAAATATTAAGGTTTTTCTTTTCTGTACCTGACGCACCTTAAATGCGTATCGTTCGCAGTAGTCTCCACAGGATTCGAACCGATGGCGACCCAGACACTTATGATATTCAATGAGACTTTCACAGATAACCTTTTCGCGAAATAATTGAAAGAGCTGATAGTCCAAGAAACGACATGGTAGTACGTAAGACAGGTGATTGCGAAAGCTTGTACTTTGACCTGGTTGCCACCAACGGTGGTGCAATCGTCGTTTGCTCCAGATGGAGGGATCTTTCTTAACAATGCTACCCAAGAAAAATACAGAAACGACGTAACATGTGATCCTTATTGCGAATTGATTCCTGATGATGAAAGCTCGAAACCTATTTTTCCAGAGACGCCAATGGTACAGAGCCTCATAAATCCTGTCCATATGGAGCAATCTTGGATGTTAAAGTCAGATGTTGTATCCATTAGGTGCAAAGCCTCTGCTTTACCTGGTTGTCCATATTGTCAGTTTTCTCGCTTTTGTATTGTACCTTAATCGGAAAAAAGCAGTAATCGTGTACTCCGTATTATTATTGTTGTTCATGTATAAAAACCTTAATAAGCACCATGTAACTAAACAAAAGGTGGGTATCGGATAAGGAAATATTAGCATGGCTGGATAGCCCTTGTCATTCTACACAACTTTCATGTATATGTCCCTATACCCATAATGTACCCCTGATTTGAAATGTTTTGGAGAAAAAACTTCAGGGGTTTCTTTTCGATTTATTTTTTTATTGAATTTTGAAAATCGTCAAAAAACGACGATTTTTTACCCAGGTAGCACACTTCCATCACACCAAGGTAGGTAAAGTGTTTTAGCTATATTGCATCACACCGATATCGTACTTTCATACAATTACACACAATCCGACATTCAAAACAACTATACTGTTTATATATATATATATATATGTGAACATATACGTGAATATATATTATGTACTCTTTATATATATGTGAACATAATATATTCTCTATTTATGTGATCTTAAATCTACTCCATTACTTAAGTAGCGAAATTAATATGGTTTAATTAAATGTGTCGATAGTGTCAAATTAATTAACAAAAATCCCACAAACGGTTTAAAATGCAAGATAATTTTGACTATTGATTCGTTCACTTGAGATGAGACTTTTTCAGTTTAAGTTTTATAACTTTATCAATAAGTACTTCATAATAAATAATTATGCATTAACCGTAAACATATTGTTGTAGTACAAACCATGTATTTCTAGGATTCGGTCGTAATAACATTCCTTCGTTAAAAGTTGTAGTAAAAGTAAATACAATGAGATATAATGAAAGCATACTATAGGGTAGGCGAAGTTATATTATTAAATTCATGTGTTTACATATTTAGCCACATTTTTCTTAATTGTTAGAAATTTCGTAAGTTTACGTGTAGGAGTACTGTGTAGTGTAGGAGTACTGTTATTACATCAGCATAAAGTGAGTTGTTTTATTCAATTCCCGAACACGTTGTTGGGCATCATAAGATTATATTATGATTCTACACATTCTACAGTGCATACCGGTAGCATAGCACAGATTTTAACATGGGATTCCCACAAAATCTCCTGTTCTAATTTTAAATACAAGGGATGGATGAATGGATGGTTGGTTCTCAAGCAGAAACTATAAGGCATACACAAGTAGATACCTATCTACTATATGTATGTGTAATATTTAGTTCCTGTTCTGCTATAATATTACAACACTAAACTCGCAGTGGAACGAGCAACAACTGCATCACCGATTCTGGGGATGATCCAAATGGGAAACCGAATTGGTACCGAAAATTCTTCCAAGATCTTTGTAAAGGTTTGCATGTTCATGACATATGCAATTAGTTTGCACTGTTATAATATTATCTATACTTGTGCCTTATCATTTATTTAAATATAACATTCTGCTTTTGTGCCTTTTACTTACCTAATGCGCTAGTAATACATTTCAGAACAATCATGAGACTTTTGTTTAACAAATATCAATATTTATCTATACATACGTTATGTCCATGAATTCTTCAGTGATTTTAAGTCCAATATATTTTCAGCTATTCAGTCGATTTGAAATATCGTAAGAAATACCTGAAAGGGCGACTGTCACAATGACTAAATACACAAAATACATTACTTTGGAATGCAAATAGTTTTTCCAGATCAGAATATTTTATGTGCTTCTTCTCGATAAAAAATAGCACAGGAAGTTAGAATACGATTTTTTCTTAAAATTGTACAAATAGTAATTTGAAATGCAGGATGAGTTGCTATACGGTTACTTCAACTTGTAAGTTACTTTCGAGGAAGTATAGTATAAGGTAAAAATTAAATATGAAATACCTTACGCCTTACGGTATTATGCATTTTGCAAATAAATTACTTACAATATGTAGAAATAGGTGAAAAATTCAGCGTGATAAGTCTTTCTGACTATCATATTTGTACATAACATGACAGTGGACAGTGACAGTTTAATTTAAAAATAAATATTGTTTTCCCCCCAAATACTCATTAATCTTATTGAACCCGTTAACACAATTAACCGTCATAATTTGGAATTTTGTTCATGAGAAAGAGAAATATCAAAATTACGACTAATTATCATTCTAAGTTGAGTCTTAGTTGGGATTTGATGTTAGAATTAGAAAGGGGACAAGAAAGAAGAGTTTTAGTAACGTTGTTGTTGCATATTCGGTGCTAAGAAGGTATTAATAGCTGAAACAGAAACTGACGAGGTACGCAACTTACTTTCAGGACAGGACTTATATAATACCAATTCGGTTATCTTTGCTGTGGCAGTTGCAATCGGTTGATCTTCTCTTCAACTTTTCTCAATCTTACAAACACTTCGACTTTACGTAACGTAGGTAGTCTCATTCTGACTTGAGCACATACTACACGTAACGCAAGCTTCGTTGTTTTGTCAGTATTGCGATATCAATTGATTAGTCCTTATCTTTATTCGGGAAAAATCGTTTGAAGCATCCCTACATAAAAATTCGCTTGAATTGAAAATTAAATTGTGCGAGAAAGAATTGCAAGATTGTGCCTAAGAAACCTAAGAACAAAATTGCACGTGCATTGTGCTGGTTAGAGTGTATACGTGATCTATGTTCATTTCTCATCTATTGATAAAGACCCAAGTTCTTGAAAATACATGAAAATACACTCTATTTGACTTTACCTGAGAAAGCAACATCTACTTCTTTAGTTATACAGGGAAATTAATATTGTTTAATTAAATGTGTCGATAGTGTCAAATTATTCAACGAAAATACAAACGGTTTATGAAGAGAATAATTGTTTTCCACAACACCATCACGTACAACCTGAGAATACAGCGTGAGACTTAAAGCTCCAGAAATAAAAACAAAATTAGGTAAGATTCTTCAATATAGAGTTTTTCAGAAGATTGCCTTGAGTTAATGAATCCTAAATTACTCGATAAGAGATATATTCCTCAAAGAAGAACATTTATTTGTTATTTGTGTGTGAATTAAAGCTGACAATGAAATGAATCTTCTCTAGAACAATAGATTATTTGTTCTTAACCAGAAACTATATGCATCTCTTATAAACTCGTCCTAATTTGTACAGTAATTAGTTTATGCTTTGAAACAACTGTAAATTATTAACTCTTTCCAGTGTGTATAAAATTATATTATTATCAATCCTGGAAGTTTAGGAGAAATTGGGAAAAAGTGGAAATAGATACACTTTTATATAGTAAATAGAAAGATTTTAGAAATCAAATGGAGATTCTTCGCAGAATGGATGGAATGGAGGAAATTGAAGAGGAAGGTTCATCTTTAGATAGTCCAAGTACTGAAAAGTTTATGAAATGCTACATCTGTAAGAAAGATGCTCCTCTACATGCAAATTGCACGGGTGATACAGCTACAAGTTCAAAAAGCAATCGAAACAAAGCGATTGAAAAACAAAAGCAATCTCTACTGACAGTTCCATCATCTCGAGATCACAAACAGAAAAACGAAATTGATTCAGAATTGCAAAACAAGCGGAAGACAAAACCAACTTGTCAAAATAAGAAACTTTCAAGGAAACACAGTGGCAATAATAATAGCAATATTGAAAATGTTTCTGCCGAAGGTAAAATCCCAGAAATTTCTCTTCAAGATGATTTCGGAATACCGATACGGATTGCAATAGGAGAAGAAGAAGAAGCAGAAAATCAAAGCGTTCTAAGTTTAACGCAAAGTTCTGCCACAGAAGATCAATACGACTCCGAGGATGCTAACGATGAAAATTTTCATCATGAAGCAAGATTTTTGAAAATACATCCTGAGCAATTAAAGAATTTATCAGGGACGATTCCAACAAAGGCAAAATTAGATTCCCCTCTTTCCTCTTTCAGTGTTCAAGTGACTCTTCACCGTCCACTGAATTGGCAGGTTTCCGCTTCCTCATCTTCTTCTTCAATAACCCAAAAATCCAAGCTATCCTCTGAGAACGGAACTTCGTTAGTGAAGCATTCAATGTCCGGCTCGGTTTCTTTCTCCATTTCCCCAGTTTCAACTCTTTCCAAGGAAAGCTACAAAACAAGTATATCGGATAGTCTTTTATTCACTAAGGACAAAGAAGATATTTGTGAAAACAGAAAATTTCATCAGGATTTGTCGAATATTTGCAAAAGAGCAGAAGAAAATGCCACGGTATGCTCAAATGTGCATTTTCCCTTGAAAGACTCAAAAAAGAAAAATTGTTCTAAAAATGACTGGGATACTTATGCAAATAAAGGAATTATTATTGGCCATGCAGATAAATGTTGCAAAGAAACATGTCAAAATTCGGAAAAATTGTGCAATACTATAAAGAAAAAATGTGCAAATACGAATATCACGGTAGAAAATCATCAACGGAAAGTCACCCGGGTTAAACGGATCCACATCAGAGGAGCCAGTGCGAATATTTCCTCTTCAGAAGAAAGTAAGTATAATTTCTCAATAAATTTTATCATTCATGGTTTTCATGACTTCTTCAAAATGAATTCATTTCATATCTAACTTATTTAATGTGTAAGGGAAAAACATCCAGGATGTTAATACAAGTTACGATATTCAAATCACTCAAACCTTACTTGTAATCATAAATTACTTTATTGCCATAATATATTTTATCTGTCCAGTCGCATTAAAAATGAAGAGGAACCCTTATTTTCAAATCTAACTCCATGCAATATATAATCCCTCTCTGTCTGTACGTATTTTTGCTACAAATTAATCTTGCAGTAAACAAAAGCTTTCATATAATATTATGTATTAGGAAATCAAGCCAATAATCCTGTAGGCAAATCTGGAAGCAAAACATTTGAATGGTAATGTTTAAATGGTATGGTAAACAAAAAATAAATGTTTTACAAGTCAAGTTCAAAGATTGCAAAAGAGGTAAGTTGATGTAAGTGAAATATATTGAGACCTGGTGTATACAATAATTACGCATTTACTATTTACTAAGCCGAGGGCAAAAAATGTTCCATGTAAACAGTCAAAGTTTATCTAACGGTATATTTAACAGATGCGGAAAACATGTAATTTCTCTCAAGCGCTCATTCCATCTGTCATCAGAATTATTTCAATGACCTTTTGCAGTCGAGCGAGCGAGAGAGAGACGTATCGTGAATCATAAACATAATATATTAAGCATAGCCAATTTAATTGCCTTGTCTCATGTAGTACACCATAGTCATATTCATACCAATCATTTTTAAACGAAAATGCATTGACTAACGCTTCCGATAATAATATTCGTCTTCATTAACATTCCACACAGTTCCCCTCCCTTTACATTACACAGAATCTATATGTGCGTTTACCTAACGAGTAATTATTATTAATGTAAGAAAAATACCTACGCAATATTTCCTACTATTTAAGCAGCAATTTTAACAAGAAATTTAAATAAACTACTATTGAAAGGTTTATGCTAGTCTGTACAATGTCGGGATATACTAACCAGATAAACCCTTGGATTATTAAATGGAATTGTTGCACTTATTACAATAGTACATATCTACAGGGAAAAGCTAAAGCAATTTATCTATCTATAGATTTACTTAAGGTAATAAAAATAAATTGTTCATAAAATAAAATGTCTGTGTCTACAGTCTAAAGCGATAATTTCGTGGATTTCCATAAAAAATTTGTAGTTTCAACAGAAGTTAATACATTAAGGTGGAAAAAATGAGAATGTATTTCCAAGATACTATACTACACTATACTTGACAATTTCAATTTGTCATAGGATTAGCATTTAGTAATAAATTACATTCTAGTATCTCAAACCGATTAAAACAAGCATAATCATAAAGTAGCTTAGCCACGACAGTCATCTTTAAGTCAACAAAGCACACTCATTGATAAACCATGCACTAAACTTCACCATTCCAAGAAATGACTAAAAATGATTTCAAAGTACAGTACAGTAGTATCAAGTTCAAATCTAGTCTGGTGATAAAAAGTAAAAATAACACTAACGTTAAAGTACATTCTCACAACAGTATTTAATGTTTACTCTTTACTACTAGGCATCTCAGATTCTTATTTAAGAAAAATAGTTTAGGGAATTACCAACCTACTCTTGCTGAATCATTAAGTATACACGTACACGTATACAAATTACACCATAGAAAGATACCTACACACATTATAATATTTTATCATTATCATTATTAAGAAAATAGCTTAAGCCGCCTATAAGGATGATTTCAACTATATAAGAGCCATATCCACATAGCATCCAGACTTGTCCAACTAACATTTCTGAATGAAGAGAGTACATTGTCCGACAGACTTTGTACACAAGAGACAGGATGCATTGCAATGTATTGTACTGTGTGTATTGTGAGTGATGATGAAAAAACGCAAGATACACGAACAGGATGATGATGATGATGGTTACACATCGAATCCACATACCTTCTGCATAACGTAACATAACATTGCAAGGTTGTTGGAATAACCTCTAGCACATACACCAGAAAATCATTTCTCCTGTATATTTATATACACTGTGCACTTATACATATTCCTATATACATACTAAAGTACATATAGGTACCTTTGTGTATACATTTTATATATACATAGAATATACGTACAGTACTTACCTTATATCATTCTGTACTACGAGTACTTTGGTCTTTGGCCGATCTTGGTTAAGTTTGTTATAGGATTACTATATAGCAGGTATGAGTATAAAATGTATACGTTGAGAAAAGAAAGAAAAGAACCCACAAGGGGTTTACTAGTAGACTTGTACTACTACTACTACAATAATGCTAAGATTACTATTACTACTAGTTTAGTGACTGACGTTACGTTTTACATTACATTAGACTCCATACATTAAAGACTGCAGCAGCACTACTTGAAGATACCAAGAGAGAATGAACAGACTGCAAAAGAGTCTGTGCTTCATGTGCTCAACTCACTCCTCGAGAGTTTACTAGAAGTTCAGTTCCATTTCGTATTATAAAGAGAGTTGCCTTTGTCAGATTCGCCTTCAGTTGAGATTCAGGTGGACTGTTACACACACAGACATAACCACTGGCAGCAGAGCAGCAGCAAGACGTGTATCGCAGGAATAAAACTGCATTCCATTCCTTTAGTAAAGATATAAAGAATCAAACACATAATACTACACATACTACATTGTGCATTCAGCTGCATTCAATTGTCTTCTTTTAAATTCTCAGAACAACACAACTCTGACTTCTGACTCTGAATCTTCTGAAGTTCAGATAACATTTTTTAGTTAGTACTATACGTGTACAAGTTCATAATTTTGAGTTATGTTCAACTGTATTGAAGTTTTGTACAGAAAATAAATTCTTAAGCTTATACAGAATTAATGCAACGTGATAAAAATACAAGTGTTGCATTATTGACAGAGAGTTGAAGACAATTATTTTGTGTGTGAGTTTTTTTAAAGGATATGCACTTGGATTATGATTATATTATGAGTGCATTATTTAGCGGATTGTGGGTGTGGGTGAGTTTATGTGTCTATATGTAAAAGCGTTTTGAGTTGAGTATCTCTGTATAGATAATAGTGCGTGTATTCGTTAGAGAGATACGCTTCGGTGGTTTTAAACTGACAAATAAGCATTTCAGTTGGCGAGGAAAGTTACTTTAGCAAATAGTACGGCCAAGCCATCATACTACAGACATAACACCACTACCACCCTAAAATAACAAACACAAAAGTAGAAAAGGGAAGAAGTACCTATACAGAGCAAAGGTGCATTGACTAAAAATACGTGTGTGTGTGATAATATTATATGGAGTGTTATTACGATTGTACAGATATTCCCTTACCTTGTGTGCATTATTAAGTTACACCATCATCAAACACACAGGTTGTTATTCGTAAAAAAATACTCTGTTTGAAAGTTTCTCGTCGCTCTTACAGTAAAAAGTATTTAAGAATACTGCTAATACCAGCGCAGACAAATTGTGTAAGCTTTTGTCATATACCTACTACTAAAAGTTAAATGTGACGTATGTATACTAAATACACAGTTCCAGCCTGATGGTATAAAGTTTCCACAGCAGGACACAGGTAGAAAGAAAATACTAGAAAACATACACCATCAGAGGACTATTAACCTTTCTGTGTTTTGTATATACACAGCATAAGGAAAATACCTATACTACATATAAGTAAGTGAAGCGAGTGAAGTTATCCAAACCAAGTTTCAAAAGCAACGTAGAGAATAGACACAACCTGTTCACTCACCTGTGTGGCTGACTCTGTACTTTGTGTGTTATAGGATCTTCCAGCATTTTCAATATCTTGCTGTATCTATATACCTGTGTAGTATTTCATGTGTTTGTGTAGTACACGAAAATACTGAGGCAAGCATTCGGAACGGAAACCAATCGTCTAAAAATAGAATAATACTACCCTTGTTGACGTTTGGGAGGCGAATTGGGAAGTTACAGCAGTCGCATTGTCAATTTACGCTTCGTACGCACTATAAGCTATTAGCAGTATTAAGCGGCAAAAAAACCTCCTGCCTTGAGCAATCGACGGAAAATAGACAGATAGTAAATCTTCTACTACTGCTGTTGCTTCTTACACAGAAATTATTGGAATTTTGAATAAATTCATACAAAAAATTCACACAAACTGTGAAAAACTACAATTTTGATTATTTAAACACAGATTCTTTCGGAATATTTAATATACCTGTGTTTACAATTAGTAAGAGAAAATTCGGTGTGCTTCTAATTAAATGCACGGCTGTACATTACATAAACCAAAAATCATCACTGTGTAAAAATAATACGACTGAACATTTACACTTGAGTAAAGAAATCTCACTATACAATATACAGTTAAAAAGGAAGGTTTAATTCCAGGAAGGTAATATTACCCATTACAGATACGATATTTACAATACTGTACTTGTCTGTGTAAGTTTATCGGACTCCCGACTGAAAACAGTGAATATTTCATCGAGTCTGTATTGTCACTGCGTAAGATATTAATGACACATATATAGTCCGTGAGAATAACACGTGTCACCTGTTTCGACTTGTCACTTGTGAACTGTGCAAACAAAACTGCGTAAAGTCTCACACTGACAAAACATCATACTTTGAGTGAATTCTGGTGTTATTTGATATCAAGAATTAAATATTCACCTTTACAAATATAGCCGTGTTGTAATCTGTCAGTTTGCATATAACACGCCTTGTCTGTTTGGGTTTTGCAAGGCGAGTGCTAGATTTTACTACTAGAGAACTTGTGGACTTGTGCGAATAAAGAGTCACAACAGTTACATGCAAATATTAAATACGCAGACGAAATTATTGTCTGTGTTTTGTGTCCTACATTGAAGATTGCGATAAAAGTGGAAAGATAACAGGTAAATATAGAAAATAAATTTATAAATTGCATGTATTGTCATTATGTAGGTAGAATGTGTAGAAGTAGCGTATTAAACCCATTACCCCAATAATAGGTTTGTTTTGTTTGGTTGATATAAAACTAAGGGGAGATAAGGAAACTTCCGTTGTGTTGCATACAATTCGTCGCAGTTCCATCATCATTAAAGTTAAAACAACATAAAAGAATACTTTTAGCGCACCAGCAGCTGCTAATTACACAAGTGTCTTTATTAACAGATTTTCAACTGTCTAACAAATGGAAATCTTTCTTCCGAGAGAGAGGAAATTGTTCTTCTCTCAGTTTTAAACAAGTGAGAAATTCTTCAGGTTCTAATTAGTCATTGTGGTTCCCATCGGATTTACTTCTGTTTTTAAGTGTGGGAGTATTTGTATAAGAGTGAGTTTCATTTCCGAGAAGTTCCTTCGCTTTATATTCCAATAGACGATTTATCTCTGACAAAACCATTTCGGTTTTACATAGGTTTTCGGTTTAACTATATAGCTTTTACAGTAATGTGTACTAGTGGTATAGGTACTTTTGGTGTTTTACAAGTTCTCATGCAAACTACCGACCTATAGAAAATTACGCTGTGGTATTTATAGTGATTTGAATCTCTGTCAATGTATACATATAACCATTCAGACCAACTTGCAAACAATTAAAAGCCAGCAGCAAGAATTTGACAAGATTGAAAGCAAAGATTTGACAGGTACATGAGAACATCCTTATAATTATCGTAAAGAAATTCTCAACTACAGAATATTATCTATGTGAAGCCTAATTTACTAATAGAAATAAAATGAAGTATGTCCTGGCCGCATACAATTTGAAAATTGCTCCAGATTTTTTATATTGTAATAAATTGTAGGTTATGAAGGCATTTCTAATATCAAATCAAAATTTTTGAGCATTTATGGAAGAATCCTGAAAAGTTTCAAAGAATGATTCGGTGGTTCTTTCTAAAAACTACACATATATATCCCTAGAATTTCACATTTTTTGTGTTATGTAAGCCAAATCAGAAATCAGTATGAAGTTGTATAGTAGAAGATCTAAAAATGTGGACAAGATCTGTAACTACAGAAAAACTGTAATCTTTTTCCATTTACTAAAGATTGGCAGCAGGAATTGCGAAAGGCAATAATAAAAAATACGCCAGTCCAATAAAAAGTTGGCCACACAAGAAATAATGTTGGTAAAAGAAAAAGGGAAAAGTTTTGTCAATTACAGCTGGTAATTTTCATTGACAAATTATTAAAACATCAGGGATTTGATTAGGTTGGTGCGGTTAGATTGTAGGTTTTGGTGTGTTCCTCCACATTTTCTGCACAGTGATTCGCTATTGTCATTGTTATGATTATTGTGGTTTGTAGATACTTACACGCTGCATCGCGTGTGTTCTGTGTCTGTGTATACTAGAATCATTGTATTATTTTCATGATTTACAGTAACAGTGAAGATCCTACAGGAAAAATGAGAAAAAAAGTTTCGTCAGCATTTCTGATGAGGGTGTACTAGAATTCTATGTATTGCAGATTCTCCTCTTACAATACTGCTTTATCCTTGTACAAGACATTGGAATCATTATTGGAAAAGGATTGCGTAATAGAAATACGTACATAATACTGCACTACTTGTAAAACATCCGCATAGAGAGAGAGAGAGAAACGTACAAGAAGGATTTTTATGTTTTTCTTTTTCCCAGGCAAAAGAAAAAACAAGACAAATAATTTAGTGTTGAGTATTCATCATACGTCTCATCCTCATTTCTCCTTGTGTGTGTGTGTGCTCTAACAATTGTTTCAATTGCCTTTGGAAAAGAATAAAAAGCCAGCCCTCGCTTTCCATCAGAAGAATACATACACATCATAGAATTCTTAGGTCGTTATCTAACCGCAGAAAAATTCAGAGCAGCCTTATAGAAAACACGAGTTTGTTGGTAATATTATTTGTTTCGTGCCGCATTGTTCGTTGACGTGCGTACAGCAATAGTTAAAAATGCAAGAATGAGATGTGTACTTGAATATTGACGTAGGTAATCGAATAAAGTCAAACTGACAACATTTTCAACCACGAATTTCTTCAGAATGTGGCCATAAGCACGTAGTAGGGAGATATACAACACAGAATAACTAAAAGGTGAGTCAAAGTCGAATTTTCTGTTCTTTCTCCTATCAACGATTTAAATTGATTCAATTCTTTTGCCATGATTCCCCATCTCCCTCCTCTCAGACTCAGTCAAACTGAATTTCCGTCTCCATTCCATTTATCGTACATTTGTACACAAAAAGCCAAGTCACAATCCACACTATGCCGAAAATACTTTTCATTCAGCAGCGAATTTTGTATTAGTCCTCTTCTATATTTTATACTGATGTATATTTATATAAAGTATAAAGATACTACTGCTGGTAGATAAAGATAATCCTTTGTGTGTATAAAACACATGGAACAAGATAGTCGCCCTTCTTTTACTTCAGGGAAAGAAAATGTTTACGTTTTGCATAACTTTGCACTTTTCTTATTACTTGTCTATACAAACACCGCAGTATCATCATCAGGCATATAATATACCTACGTTATATATCGTAAGTTACATATATATCATTTTTACACACAGATACCCGCGTTTCCACTTTGAGGTATACAAATAATGTAAAAGATGAGGATGAGAGTTGAGAGTCTCTGTTGATGGAAACTGAATGCGGCGAGATTCTCTTATGAAAAATCCAAAATGAAAATTCTCGCTTGTTTTTCTAAAAACTTGTCCGAAGAACTATTTTCAAAGCTTCCTTACTTATTTCCTTACATTCTCCTTCGATATATATTACCAACTCAGAAATATCTATAGTCAAACGTTATTGATTGCACTTCTTTACTTCTGGCTTTCTAAAAGTCTGTTCTGTGGCCTTATCATCCCTGTGTGTAGCAAAAACATTTTTCATGTTCATCTTCGGACACAATCTCTTCCATCCATTATATTTGAATTGCTCTCTTGTTATACTTTTGCCTTGGTCAATGGTAAAGTTCCACTTTGAAAAGTCAGGCCAGGTATATATACAAACACAGAGAGAGAGAGAGAGATAATGGAGACACACACATAAATTAACCATTGCAATGAGCTATGTTCACTTCACTCCCGTTTTCTGTGTTTTATCAATGATGACCTTGCTTTTATCTCGTGCATCGAAACTTTCTGGTTCGCCAACATTGCTCATATTATTATTATTGTCAGGATTATGTAAAAAGGCGGAGTGTCATTGTCTACTGTGTGCCCAGCCACTGCATTGTTACGCTGCATAGGCATTTTATTATTATAAGATGTATCTTTACAATCCTATATATATATACCATAGGTATATTATTTATATATATAGACAATAATGCAGAAATTCTGCACTGGCATGTGTGAGAGTCTCCACCACTACCACTGGCATTCATAAATTACCATAAAATATGTGTGCAAACTGAATATATAAGAATATTTAAGTATATTGTGTGTTTGTATGTGCTTAGTAGAGGCCGGCCCCCAACCCAAAACCCAGAAATTGGGCCAACCCAATCAGATTTGGGTTGGGTTGGGT
>JABASD010004490.1:0-15339 GCA_019776165.1 Pogonognathellus flavescens
TTTGACTTGCAAAAACAGTCCAAACCGAACACAAACTATCATTTCCACACTAGACCGAACCGAACCCGAACAATTTTCTTGCACATCATGCCGAACCGAACCGAACCGAACACAAGATTGTTCGAACCCGAACCGAACCGAACACCAAAAAACCTGTTCGGGCCCACCTCTATTGTGCACCCCTAAAATTCACTTTTAAGACGTACCTGCCCAAAATGATATCCTGTGTACGCCCTTGGTGGTTTGTGTTTGGCTTTACAGTAATTTTATATGTCTGTATTAAATACGTACGCATGGAATAGGAAATGTGTGTAAAGCGAGAAGAAAGAATGGTACCTATATAGGAGAATAACAAATGTAGTTTTGCAGATTCTGGAAGATGGTAAAAGCTAAAAAAGAGAGAATCAACGAAGCCAAAAGAAAAGACTCAATTTTGACTCGTCTCGTCTGTCAGGTCTGTCTAGGAGTATCTGTAAAAGTAGCTTTCCTTAGTTTTAAAAGCTTCTTTCACTCTAAAAGTCTCACAAAACTGGGTTGCAGAAGCACAAACAAGCAGAGGAGTTTTATTACAATAATATGCGTACAATAGCTATAGAGGTTCCTATTATTATAACTATTATATAAGGACTTAATGAATGTGATCCACATTAGTATTCTTCTCTCTAAAAGAAAGTGGAGACAAACACAACTTTTTCGTTTGTAGCAGCACTTTATACAATTGATTTGCATATTATTTAAGTACAGCATATTATGTAACTTGACAAACAAAGACCAATCAGGAAAGGAAAAGTACAAGATGATCTCAAAGCAAACTAACTAATAAAACGAATTCGGTGAGCGCAAAGTTACACAGAACTCAAGAAGTAATTAATGAAATAATTGCACAAAAGACAAAAATAAAGAATCAGAAGAAACAGAACAAAGAATTTACTAGATGTAGGTTATGCGTAGTAAAGTCAATACTATTTTACGCAAATAAGAATTTATACATTGTACGTAGGTTTGTAGGTACATGAAAAAGCAAGAACAAAATGTTATATACGTGCAACTGTTTATAGCCTACTTTTTGTTTAATATTTTGTTCAATAAGTGAACGTATTAATTTCTATTATTTCTGACTTCTTTTATCATTTTTAACTATACTAAGGCATGTTCATTTTTGTATTTAAGGCCTAAACCATTCTATATACACATTCATTGGTATTGCTATTATTAACAAGTTTAAATTTATCCTTGTCTTGACAAATTTATTTTTACTGTCAATCTCAAGTTAAATGGATTTTTTGGTCACCAGCCAAATAGCTACTAGTATCGCAAGACGATTTAATGATGATACTAGTAATATTTTATAGATTTAATAGCCGTAAATAGAATTAGTGATTTGAGTCGTAGGCGTTTCATCTACTGAACTGAGGAACAATATTTTCACTCTTGACAAATGAATAGAGGAGACAGACAGAGAGTTATTGGAACTATGAGAGTTGATCGAGTTAGACAAAGAGTCTCTCTAGATCTTCTGAGTGCAATACTTACATCCAAACGGAACACAATGCATTAACAGGATGAAATCACTTCCAGATGCCAAACTTCGTAAACTAGCTAACAATAAGTCAAACTCAAGAGAGCAAAGTTAAATAGACAAATATAGATTCAACATAAACACGGTTCTGTAAACAACGAGGTTTCAGTAAACACAAACAAATAATAAAATTTACAGGATTTCTTATTAACATGTTACAGTAAAATGATTTTTAGTATACATATAAATATCTACAACAAATCGTTAATCGTTTTGTGAGACTGAATAAGTGCCTAAATCAAATTTTTGGAAATTAAGGACGGGATTTCCCGTTTAAAACAATATTTGAACAAAAAGGAGCTTCACATACATTTTTCCAAAGCAAGAATTTACAAGCTTTGTGTAAAATAATGTTTCCTAATAAATTCTCAAGTTGTTATGTGAAAATGTATTCGCAGAATGATTTAAGGTATCAAATCCAAAATAGTAAAGTCCAATGATATTAAGTACTTCTAGTAATTTTCTAATGAAGAAAGCGTATTATTTACACTACCATTACCCGAAACCTAAAACCGGGCACAAACAAACTCATTATTATTCAATTTTGCCCATCTAGTACATCATTTCGCCGACATTACTTGCACAGTGCAAATAGAACTGGAGAAAGTCAACTTTGAAGGGTTAATGGATAGCACTGTAATAAAATTATACATACCTAACCATTACTATTTGAATTCAACACGCAACTAACTAATATATATGTATACCTATACACCTAGTAAATTGAATGAAGCAATGCTAACGTTTTTATTGTGCAATATATACATACCTAAATCTATTACATAATATCTGTGATATATAGTACAACCTAAATATAATCTAATTATTCCATATATACCTAACTAACGTAAACTCCCGGTTTGTATTCTGAAGATTTATATTTACTAGTTAAAAGATAAAATACTATACTTCTACTGTACTATTCTTCTACTACTTCTACTGTATAAGGACTCTGCATGAGGATACTACACGCGATGAAGGCTTTATTATGGAATACTATACTACAAAGAGGTTTTTCTTATATAAGCTACATAGAAAACTTATTTAGTATACGAGAGACATTAGGAGATTGCATAACACAATTAGTGGAGAAGGCATAGCAGCTGTCAGTGAATTAACTAAGAGATGGAGAAGGAGATGAATGTGCAACTGTGGAGATTGAATAGATCTTGTTGGCGAGGCAGAAGAGCATGACGAAAGATTAACTGGAATAATGAAAACCACAAGCGTATGACGACCAAGAAGAAGTCATCAAGAGATCTGCTGCTGGAGAATGAAAGAGAAAGTACAGGGGGTCTTCCTATGGAGATGTTGTGCAACTTATGCAAATGTATTAAATCAGATTTCATTCCTTCTCGCAGATTCAATTTCCAAACGTTTGTATAGTTCCTGGTGGCTCAAGGGCTAAATCATTTACTTCAAAACTAAATTTACATAGTACTAACCCCAATACTATGCGTTCTCTATTTCTTTACACGTATTTCTAGTTTATACAATCTATAAGAGATCATGAAGATCAAGAGACTTGCCTGTGCAAGCTTTTGTGTGTTTAGGTTCACTAATTGTAAGATAATTTCTTCCTGTACAAGTTGCTATATATAAGTAATTAATAATCATTTACATAGGACTCATTCAAAACCGAGTTTGTCAATAAAGATATATATACGACGAGAGGTTAAGAAACGGTTATTTTAAAATTATGATGGAAATGATACATTAAACATTTATGCAAATACTGTAATAGTTTTAGTATTATGGATTATATAGATGTAACAAAGGAGTGTTGCATATTACTATTCTATCATATAGATATCATTTCCTGAATTAAAAGCAGTTTCAAAACTAAATATTTACTGCGTTATTCATTTTTTATTTTTGTAAAAAGCAAACTAACAACTACACTTTATTTTGCAAATCGGTGGGCAATGTGGTATTGTGCAAAAAATGTAAATTAAGTACTAACATAAATAGGTACGATTTATATGCTTTCTCATATATAGTTAATGTTTTCTGAGCATTTTGTTTGATTGTCATTGTCAATATATTTCTATTACTTTCAGTATGCAAACGTTTGTAAAGGATAAATCCATTTTTAATATTTCACAGCAGGTGAAAACTTAAAACTATATAGGAAGTGTCATCCAACGCTAAAATGCGTTCTGTGTTTTTATAGTTCAAATTTTAGTGTTTATATTTTATATGACGATGTTTTTAGTGTAAATAGTTCAGAATAACGAATTTACAGATAGTATAATGTATGACTGTTTTGTTTGTATAGCATAGTACAGTCGTAGTGGTAATGTTGATGGTGAAATTGTATTTCGTTTTACTCGAGGCTTTTAGTAGATACTACGTTTACGCTATTGCACATTATAGTATAGTGGTTGAAATACTAAAGTGTGTCTAGTAGATTGTTTATTCTCTGAGATATTTTTCAACATAGAAATCCTACCGAACTACACCTTTATTAATATTATTGCTCCTGCTACACTGTGATAAAATAAACACAATCGTGGAGAAAGGGAATGAAAAAATAAAATTGCAATTTCCATGCTAAAGCAGCAGAAACACAAAATAATAAAAGATGAAACAATCTGGGTCTACATTCTGCAGCTGTACAATTCTACTATACAATTTTATGTAGTGTGAGAATATTTGCCGTGTTTTGGGAAATGAACTGCGAGAAACAATTTTACTATAGGACTGAAACCACACGCAACACAACAAACAAAGAAACATCACACAGGATACTAAACAAACAAGAAAGCGGAAAAGGTGCATGGGATATTTAGAAAGGAATTCCTGAGAATGAAACTTGTTAACCAGTTGTCGTAAGCTAAAAGGAATTTTTTACGACAAAGTAATATACAAATGAGTCGGGAGTTTAAGCGGAGATTTTATTTGTTACATAATGCACAGTAATGACAAGGTCTCAAGGTCGGAAATGGAAAATGAATTTGAAACGTTGACGTAGGTTAGTTCAAAGTAAATGTTTTAAAGGAGTGGATTTACATTCAAAAAAATAAGCACAAGGAAAATGAAATATGCAGACAAAGCAGCAAATGGAGAGCGCATTCAAGAACCTGTCACGAAACAACAAAGACAGAGGAAACAATGGACGGAAAATACAGGGAAATAATTTTAGATTTTCACTATTTCTCAGTAGGGTCACATTAAGTAAGATTTATTTTCGTCTTACCAGCAGAGAGTTGTAGAATTTTCCCGGGAATCAAATTTTCGGAGATTTTCAATAAACTGACTCGAACATGAATCCCACAAAGGAGAGATTTTTTTATAGCACTCTCCATGTTTCAAATATTCAGCCCGAAAGTTTTTATCGCGACATAAAAAGGTGAACGTCTCGTGAGCTCCGCCAACCGATTGTTTCACTTTTTCTTGCCCTGTTTTCCCCAGACACTTCTTCGCCCATTTTTGCACGCATGCCATACCAGTATCAAATGCTCTGAAATGCCACAACAAACCAGATAAAAAACAATGTTACTTAGCATATTTTTTTAACGTTCACATTTCCAAATAATTAATTCATCCATTTACAGTAACTGATAAAATAGCCGTAATCAATCATTTCTTTGTCATCAGAAGCCTAGGAATCGTCAACACCAATACAATTGTGAATTAAATATAGTGACATATAGATATTCAAATTCCTATGCTATAAGGGATATATTAATGTGATTTATAGGAATGTAAAATACCCAGGTAGTTACTTGTATATTTTAATTAATCTATAGCAGAACATTAATTTAGATGTAAGAGTCTTCACTCGAGACGAATGGTTTAATCTATACCAACGTCACTACCATCGTTCCTTTCTCCAGGAAACGACCTATTTTTATGTACCAATCAAACCAATCCCAATGTTCTGGGTTTACTGTAATCAAAGTGAAGATTTTTATCCCAATTAAAAAATTAGGCAGGAATTTCGCGCTTCATGTGCAAAAAGAACCTGTACCGGTCTCTTAATTGAAATTTTATGCAGTTAATAAATGTCACCGTGTCAGGGTTCATAACACCGTCGACACCGTGTCACTTTTCCATTCAATTTTTTCTTTCTCCCTTTGCAAATGGTTATTTACCTTTAGCATCCGAAGGTAGATATCAGGTATATCTATATGCAATGTACATGAAAATCACTATCCACGTGTTCCGAATAGCAATAATGTTTCTCTTTACACGAAACCATTTAATTAAAAGAATATTACAGTCACCTTCAGATTCTTTACTAAAGAATATTTCTCCATAGGTTAGTATTGTAATTACATATTTTGTATTCAGGTTGTGTGCCCTGTAATAATTGGTTTCGTCATTCATCGGTGTCAGTGTCAGAGGACTTCACACAAATTCAAAAGTCGTATAATGTTAGATTCCTCCCTGATTTAAATTCCTATAGTTCAAACTATTATTATCATTGTCCCTTTTCGTGTAGAATTATTAATATTAACATGAAGTAAAACTCGGGATGCATGTGTGTGAGAAGCATATTTGCATTCACATTGCGCCTTCGCTTGAGAATGAACTCCAGCGTGACAGAGTGAGACGAGTGACAATAAACTTTGCTTTGATGTCTTTGGTGTATGTGTGGTGCTTTGGAGTTCACACAACCGTGAGAACTTTTACAGCATAAAGTGTGACGCTCGTTAGGACTTTTTCAGAGAAAGTACAGTGCAAACCTCATTTTGAGGTTACGTTGTTATATATCGCTCAGATTTTGGTACAATGATGAAAAGAATGCAAGGGTTTGAGATTTTTATTTGTTGTGTTCGGTATATTTACATTTTTGCAGAAAAACCCGGTCCGGGTAGACATTTTTGCAATGCAATGCAAAATTCTGAGCAAAGCAAAGAAGAAGCTTATATGCAAAGAAGCTTATTTCGTGTGCTGCAGCTATAGGAAATTGGAAGAATTTCCTTCCATTCCAAGATTGCTAATATCTGACAATATGTATAAACTGTACGAGATTCTCAAAGTATTCGATCGGATACTTTCAGCGCCGGAGTTGCCTTTTTGTATTAGGCTTTTTGGGATTTGTGAGAATTATTTGGAAAAATAACACGAATTTTTCTGTCTAAAAACCTGGATTGATTTATTTTTTCTGTATATTTCGAACCTTGGTTTAAAAATGTCTTTGTAAAAAATTATAAAATTTTCTGAATCAAAATATGAAAATAACTTTCCAACTATACATTCAACTATTTCGCTCCATTTCCTTGGAATTGGAGTTTTTCGTGTTATTTGTATTTTCGTTATTAAAATCAAATTAAAGTACCAAAGGCAAAATATTCCTCTCTTCATTCTTCCCGGAATTGATGACGGTCTGAGAATAAATGAATGTAACAGACAAAGTCATGGTTATTATAGCATAATTATTATAATCTGCAGGGATTTGAATTCTAGGAGACTTTCTTTTACAGTAGTTATACCTAAGTTTAGTTTTGAAGAGAAGGAAAAAGTTGTTATCTCAAAAATATAAAGTAATTTTATGGTGAAAGTAATTTTGTGCTTCTCCATCAGACTGTAACACGTACACACAATAATATTAAGTGACGGGAACGTATAAGCAAAGTTAAAAATTACGTACGCAATGTGCTCTACATCAAACGGAAGTTTTTAAAATTACACTTAGAATTATACTTTGAAGAATTTTATGCTATACATTAAACATTCCAAATCCCCATTGCAAAAAAGTTAAAAGAAGAGAAAAACTACGACACTCATTTTTGTTTAGAAGTGGACGTTTGGACCCAAAGGCGCATAAAAATGTCTCTTTGCTGCAAAAACATATCAGATTTACGAAATGAAATGAAGAGGCTACTCGTAGTGAAAGCGTAACTGCATTACTATGTATAAAACTGCCTTGGGCAATGTTGCAAGAACAAAAATATTACATTACGTTTTATTTTAAGACTTGGAAAATTTTGTTGACAGTTTTGTCGCTTCATGTATGCGTGTAAGCGCAAGAATTGTCTCTTTAGTCTGTATAGTCCTAAAAGGTATTCTAAATATCAAGGTGGAAAAGTAGAATGGATACTGCCACTGTAAATGTAATAAATATTTTCCTTTTGAAACGCTCAAATATTGAATTACTTTATTCTTTGGTAACAACGTCAGACTCACAAAGAGGTAAATGCTCATGTGGGAGTAATGTATCAAATTTCGTTGTTAATACCCTCCGCTTTTGTCACGCTAAATAAAAAATTCTCGTGTAACTTTTGTCGGAAATAATCCACTTACTACAATTTTCAGCAGTAAATAAAATTTTAAAATGTTTTCATGTGCTTAAAAAACTGTAGGTAATGTTCGTTTCACTACAGTTGTTTAAAATCCTCCAGGTACTTTTTTAACGTACTGAAATTTTGAAAAATCCAAGAATTAATGTGTAATGCAAATAATAGGAGCGAATATACCTATACAAATTTTTTGTACTATTAAGTACTAAAGAAACAAATATTGATTTACTGTTAGCACCAATTCATTTGCGGAAAATGTTCGCAAATTTTTATTTGCATTTGTGGACACTGTCCTATATTTATTTTGGGAAAATCAAGGAGTTGTAGCAGTAGAACCTAAAAGTGTGAGTAAATAAAGTATTATTTAGGTATATACTTGCAAAGATTTACATCTGTCGTATACAGTACAAGTCTCCCCTTTTGTAATATGCCAAGCAAACACTTAAATCATCGCATCATAATAATACTCCATATTTTTAGCAGATGAAAAATGTCTCTTTTAGTGATAGTGATAATACAGACAGTTTCTCACTGTTATAAAACTTTCCTGTGGGTAAATACACAAAGCTATATCAAATTGAGTGAGAATAAAACACATTTTGTGTAATAAAACTGTCACCGTTTAACAAGAAAAATAATATTTGCATTTCAGACTGAGTCTATAAAGGGTGATTTAGTAATAGTTTCTTGTATTTATCATTGGACAACAGTTTTTAAGCTCGTTATTATTACTACAACTTAATGCAAATGCCTTTAGTCATTTCAGCTTTGTATAAAACTGTCACAAACGTCCTCACTATGTATATTATGCTAGTATTAATAGAAATACATCTACATATATCATATAGGTAACCCTGTCACTTTTTACTATGCTGAATGAACATCATAATAATAAGTCTGAAGGCTTTTTCAGTAAGAGTAAGAGTGACAATAATTATGAGTGAACAGTTTGTATTTATCATCCTGTGGCAACTTCAACTATTCTTATTGCAACATTTACAGCTAGCATTTATTACTGCTCCAATAATAATATTACGAATTTCGATGTTTCTTTGTCATACATATTTTCATATTCTATACAGATATAACTATATAGATACTATATAGGTACATTACATTCCAAATCGTAAATCCAGACTTATACATTGACACTGTACATTTTACAGTTGGGTGCATGTGCCGGGCTTGTCTAGTTATTACTAGTTTTATATTTACAAAATTGTATTATTAAAGGAAAACTTGTTTTACATCAAATAAAACGTAAAGCCTTCTGAATTTTCTATTATTGCTGTATGCGTATGTATGTATATTGCATGTGGAGAAAATCGTAGGTTGCACCTACCTTTGTACTTTATTTACTTATGAAAGGCTAAATGTATTTTCCTGTCGCTTTCGAAATGTCAAGAGATTTCTGAGAACAGAACATCCTTCCTTACATGTCTTATATAGTATACCCTGTATGCATATTGCATACTTATAGTTAAGTACGTAGTACGTAGTAACGTCAGAACTCGCAATCCTGTGCAATTTTCCAGACTTATCTTGTCTTTTGACATTGACAAATAAATTTAAGGGTTTTACATACATATACGAGAGAGGCTATATACTATGTTAAGATTATAGTTATAGTGAAATATCTTTATGTAAGCGTGTAACGCAGATATAAAAGTATTATGCAATGTCGTATGTCAACTGTCAAGTAAAATTAAGTGCATTGTCAATTATTGTGTACACAAAGACCCTCACGTACGTAGTAAAGTGTCCACGGACCATGCATATCTCTAAAACAGATAGGAATGTAACCTCTAACTAAAAATAATAATAGTAAGGTTATATAGTACAGTATTCTGAAAAATACTGGTTCACAAATTGTTTCTTAGTGTTTGCATTCTCAGGGATAGATAAAGATAAAAATAAGGGTGGAGTGAAATGTATTTTTAGCTCATTAAGTGTCAAGTGTAATACTCGAGGACGACCTTCATATTTAGTATAGACTTTATTGCACACATTAATTTTCATTGAAAATTGTTTCCTGATCGGACTCGGTGTACCTATTGTTATAATTTTCAACAATGTAATATAGTATTTGCTGTGCTAACAGAATTTGTCTTTCTTAAGAGTTTTAGCAACTTTTAACCATATTATAGACTATTGAGATTGAGACTGTAAAGAATGAAAAAAATTATTGACTAAAATTGTGTTGTTGGAATTTGTAATGATGATGACGTAATGAGATGATTCTATTCAACACAGCGGCAAAACTATTTTCTATGGATAAGTTACTTTGACATTCGAGGACAATACAGGATAAGTGTGTAGGCGGGTGCATACTTTGAATCATTTACAAGCTTTTTTCAAATAATGATATGAATAGTGTAAAAAATCCTTTTCATCTATATTCACGTTGTTGGAGAAAATGCATACTTCAAACGTAATAAGTTGAATATAACCCATTGATGTATACCTAGACGCATATTAATTATCATGTGCGTTTTCTAGCGTATACCTATATCCGTGTGAAAATACAATACTATATATAGCTTAGTTAATTTTATAATAAAATTTGTCGTTTCTCAGTATTGCAAAACACACAGCATTCATTCAGTCTTCTTCAGATTATTTACTTCAACTAAATTTAAACACATTATGTAATAAAATCTAATCATTACAGGAATATTCGAGTTGAAGGTAAAAGCACAAACCAAATTAAGCCTTTGAAATTCTATCTAGGTATATAAAAGCATTTCATCTTTTACATCACGACATGGCTTTTATTTCTATGAACTTTCTTCTTTGAACTAACACAAACCTGTGAGATAATAAGACTATTGAATAATAGTCTTACTAACTCACAAACTGTGTAGTTAATTCCTTATCTACCTTTGACAAATGCTTTTTCTCCTCAAAAAGCACAACTTTTTACACCAACGCTTTTTTCATGCAAGAGCGCAGTGTATGTGTAGCTTTATCCTTTACGTTTTACATGAATCTTCACACAAACTTTTGCGATTGCAAAATTTGTTGAAGAAAACCATTTTTCACACTTCAAAGGTAATTTTCTTTACTTTTTCTTGCTCTGAAGTCTCTATTTGTATTTATTTGTATATTGATTTTTTCTTTTACTATATCTTAACATTAAAGAATTTGTAAAAATGTGCACAGCCAACATTTTCGTCCATTAGTCTTAAATCTTTTAATGCACAATGAACAAATTTATGTTTCTATATACTGAATTTTATTTAAATACCACACTGAATTTAGACACATTTTTGTCTGCTTGTTTGTTTCTGCTCTGCAGATATTTTCGGTAGAATAAGATGCTTTTATGTACAAAATACGTTTAAACGAATTCCGCAGTACTGTGTGTAGTAGTATGGCCAAATTAATGTTGTTTACAACTTTCGGACTTACTTTTAGTTATCTTATTGCATGGTGTTTGCATTAGCATTTAAGAGTCTGTAGTAGAAGTACTATTCTCTGTGAGAAATGATGTAATCTCAACATAATCCAAAGTAAGCTTTGTCAAGCCAAGAAATAACTTGAGAAGTACTGAATGTGAGTTGAGCGTTGATAGCTTTTCCACTCCAATTTACTTACTTACTTACTACCCGATGACATGAACACAAAACGTGTCCTTTGTAGTAGATGTATGATAAGTATGTAACTATCTCCATATACACATAATATACAAATGGTCTAGTAGTATATATCCATCATATGAAATGTATAATTAATATTTAAGACTACTTACTAGTATATTAGCATTGTCCGCATCTCTGCAGAGTGTTTCCGTTCAAAAAGTAACTATAAGTTAGTATCTGTAAATGACTTTTTGTTCCAGCACGGGTCAATGTGCATAATAAATTGTCTCAACCTTGTACTTTGAAGTTTCGCCAGATTTCTATTCTAATAGCTTGCTATAAAACTGTCTGCATAGAGCAGTGTAAACTTTCAGAGATGGGTAGTAAGAGTAAAAGGGACGAAGAACCGGCAAGTTATTTGTAACCGAGCTGTAAGTACTACATGTAGAAGGCTTATATAGAGATTACACTGTCACATTGCATATTTAAAGACACAAAGTATGTTTCTATGTTCTGTGGAGATATTTGTGCTTTGGGGAATAGCGTGACACTTGACTTGATTCGTGGTATTTGCATATATCAATAATACGTAGGTTTAGTATGCATTTACTACTAGAAGTTAAGTTTGCATGGATTTTACTAGTAAGTTATACAAATATAGGTTAGCTATAGGTTGCTAAGATTTGTTTGTCAAATCCTTTCTTCTTAGAATTTCAACCCAATAGTATGAAATGACAAAGTTTGCATGGCTGTATTGATGCATTGCGTATTTATAGTCTTTGCTAAGCTATGAGACTAGAAGGTTGCAAGAACTCAAGTATAGTTTGCAATGCACGAGCCACTTATTTCTTTAGAATTGCATTTGGGACATCAGCAGCAGAGGTTTGTAACTCGATCCATCATTTAGCAATCTACATATATGCATGTATAGATGCATTTATTTGTCTCAGGTACTATATGTAACTCGTGTTATTTTCCAGGAGAAACACTAAGCGCATTATTGCATAAATAAATTATTTCAATTCACTTTTTACTACAAGTACAAAACTATCTATGTAAAAATAATATTTTGTAGCTTTAACCCTCAATCAATATGTTAGGTTGATTGATTGATTGATTGATTTGTATGCAAGTGACATTATGTCTAACATTGCATTCTCTACCAACAAAGTCACTGTAAAGTTTTAGTATATGCAAAACACACGTTTTTTCTCGTTATAAGTATAAAATGCCTAGATATGGCTACTACAAGCCGAATTTGAAATAAAACAATGTATTAGTATTTGAGGAATACTTGCTCGTATTAATTTTATTCGTCAGGATTCCATAAAAGAAAATAAAATGCGCTTTGTAGCCACACATCACGATGGCGTGCTTATTTTCATGTTTTATAGAGACTCTAGAGACTTTTGGTAATCTATACGCTCTAGGTAAATTTTATACAGATGATACTCTGCTAAAACTATGTACCTAATTAAGTTAGTCTAGCATAGCAGGGTATTATCTGCAATCAAATTTACGGAGAAAGTGGTACGTATTCGGTATTCGTATTATCGTATTGCGTGTGTGTATGTGTGTATAGAGAACTATTGTGGATTAGGGACAGTCGAGTTTAAGAAGTTGAAAGCTTTTAAGCCTGGCAAAACGAAAGCTGGCAAAACACGAGATGAAGTTTGTAAGTAAAAGTATAAGTAGGTATTACAATTTTATGCAAGGGCATTTCTTTCATAATCCAACCATTTCAACACTAAAACATCTTTTAAGAAAGATTTCACGAGGTATAAACTTATAAAATGCCTACTGAAAAACTACACTTATTTTTTCCATATTTAAGTACCTACTTAAGTATTTTGCAATAGTATCACCTACCACATAATTTTAAAATGCCTATATACCTATAGATGCTAAAAAGCAAAGACGTCTTAGCAAATTCCAAGTAAAGTAAAGCATTTAAACTTTTGAGATCTGAATACAAGGTTGTTACAAAGTTCAAAACATAGCGTTTGTACTTAAATTCTTATTTTTAGATTGTCAATTATCATAGATATGATGATGACACTATAAAATATCTATACTTAAAAAGTATACTTATTGTCCATATTTCTATTTTTCAATATTGCCTACAACATAAAATATTCAAATGCCTATAAAATGTAAAGAAGTTTTCGCAATTCCAAGTAAAATGAACTTTCGAGATGTGAATACAAGGTCGTCATAAAGTTCAAAAATAAGCGTTTGTATTTAAATTCTTATTTTTAGTTTATAAATAGCTCAATTAATTATCATAGACATGACGATGGCATTTACTAAATTACGAGCTTCAGAATATCTCTTGGCTGAAGAACTTTGAGAAGATATGGTATGTAAATGAGTTTAAACGTTGGAAATAATATTCACACCGAATGTTTTTCACATTAGATAGCAAACATGCAAACAAAGTTGGAAAAACGGTTAAGCAAAAAGAGAAAAAACTTTTAGAACACAAACTTCTCAAATTTAACCTTGCCCGAATATGTCTCCCGAAATGCAGCTTTCCACTTCTACTGCGTTTTATTTTCGTGAAGACCATATTTATCCGCATGAATGAATTAAAATCCTAACTAAAGTATATACCCATCATGGCTTTCAGCTTAATAACCCCGTTTGCACATTTTTTCTTCTATTAAATGTGATATGCCTATATTATGCCCATGAATTTGTGCATTATATTAATTATAGTAAAACGCTGATGATGTATAGAATTCAACATGCCACGCTACAGCAACTTTACATATTTACATTTCTAAGTAGCCCTTCTAATTCTATGAAAGGTTGTTTCCTCGTAACGAACAGTCCAAACTCCAAAGAAGCAAAAACAGAGTGGAAACATCTTCATCAAAGTCAATTTATGGCTATTATGATGTTAACTGCAGAAGCAGAGCTTTGTATAATAGTCAGAGAGTCGAGAAGTAAAACAGGGAGACAAAAACTTCCATTGATTAACTGTTTAGCACATGATAAGCTGACGAAACGTTTTATGAGATCAAACGATCAAGAAATACGTACCTAATAAAGAAGATTTATGTGTTCAAGTCAATTACGTTATATTTTATTTGGTTATATGTATATCCTATCATGTTCCTTTATTTATTATGCCACGTTTTTCAACAGGCACCTAATTAATCCAGTGTATTCAGTAAACGACATAATATAAACGAATATCAAACAAATGTTCCAAAGTTGATCTTTCACAGCTCTCCTACGCAGTACAACATTGGGTGTTACAAAGTTACAATCACAACACATCAGCTTTGACTTTGTACTGTAAAATTTAATCAATGAATGAAATCTCATGGTATCACCGGCCTAAATTGTACAACATTGTATCATTTTGTTATTGACTGGGGCTGAGTGGGACACAGGAAAATTCCAAATGAAGTCAATCAACCTTCCGCTTATATTATAGGTACTTTACTTTTACTCTCTTCATTTTTATTCACACACAGATAGTGCAACACGTAAACTGAATTATTATTTCGTTTTCTTTATGAAATGTTTGCAAACGGACACGTCTCAATATAAATCTTTTGCACAACAAATCATTTAATTACACGATTCGGATTCAATTTTAGCCTGGAAAAATCTGTGCTACCGTCAAATAAATCGTATAGTAGAAATAGAAATGAAGATTTACAGTATGAGATTTATTTTAGGTGCAAATTGTGATTTATGCCATCAACATACAAGCGACAACTGATAAGAGTGTGAAGCTGTATGAAAATTCGGGATTTACTGTGAATTGAGATTTATTATTAAGTAACGAAGTTACTTTATTAATACATTATTAAGTAACGAAGTTACTTTATGTGAAGACCAGATCTGTCCGTCTGTCCTTCACCACGATAACTTGAGAACGCTTTGAGATATTTTGATTATATTTGGTACACATACT
>JABASD010004491.1:0-15334 GCA_019776165.1 Pogonognathellus flavescens
ACACTAGTTATTCAACACTTTTAGCTAGAAGATTTCGGTTCTTGTTATAATCACAATATTGAATATTATTGCTTCACTATTGGCTGACAAACATCGGTGGTTCCGTTGCACAAATTGGTAAATAGTTGAAATTAATTTGTTTCTTCCGTTCGCAGCATCCAAATTCCAACAGCATGTGGGCCCTTCACTGATGTATTCTTTTCCTTTTCGTCATAAATATTTTTCATCCACGACCAGACGACAAGGAACCAGGAAACAACATTTTTCGCAGTTTGAGTTCAGTTTGCACGTATAAACACAGCCCACCGGCAACTCGTAGTTTTGTATTTCCAGAATTTGTAGCTAAGGAATGCTGTTTTGGTAGGATTTTTAATAATTTTCAGTTCAGTGCAATTTTTCCTATAGTTTGTCACTTTTTTTAAAGTTCGGGTGTTGCTAACTGAAGTGTTAAAATTTAATTAAAATAATTTAAAATCAGAGATAATATTTTTTTGTTTACTGTTTTTGAGCTTCCTGTATACCCTGTATTACGCATTCAACAATGTGAACATGAAAGATGTGACTGCGACTTTCGTCAGGGTTTGAAATAACTCATTATTGACTGACAATATTTTATGATAGTTTAGATTATGTAAAAGTTTATCTACATACACACCAAGCCAAATACTGCTGAACGGTTGGTATAACCAATTAACCAGTTTTATGCAATGTGCTAAGCTATAATAATAGATATTCGATGATATCTCTGGAACAGGGTTGAAAATACTGGAAAAAAGGTACCTCGGAAATTTACGGAAAAATACGTATTTTACAGGAAGTTCAATTTCTTTTTCCGTATGGAAAAATACGGAAAATACGGAAAAATACGGATTATAACTTAATATACACGTAATTGCATGTGTAGATGCACAAAAGTAGCTAAGATTCCCAATTATTTCCTATACCTTGACTATACTCTATCATTCCATTGATTCTTGAAGTATAACTTGTTAACAAAAATAACAAACACAATTAAAATACAAGTCTCAAGTCAAACAATTGAGCAAGGCGAAATGCAATTTCATTAAGGTATACAGTCTTGTCGTATATACTACACAGAATCATAATCATAACCCTCACATTCTAAAATCTCCAGCTTCTAGTCATCGGACAACAAATCCTTTTATTTAAGGTTTTAGTTGTTACTGATGTTTAAACGTACCTATTTTAAGTCAAGCTGCTACTTGATGGTAACAGCATAATGGATTATATAATGTCCATTGCACTTGCCGGATCAAACAATCCATTCCTAAAATTCCCATAGTAAATCTTTGCATTAATATTGCATTGCATGTAATATAATAGCTATGGAATTATATCAATTTTGTAGAACAGAGCACATCACATAACACTCGAGTTTCTTAACCGTGTCATTATTTGCATGTGTCACAAAAGTAAAATTAACTTTTTCACATGTGAAAGATAATAACACTTTGTATGATTTGATTAACTTACCGATGACTTGCAGTATACCTATATGTATACTTGCGGTATCTGATGTATTTTTAATATACTTCGCGTAGAGATTTTTCTTTCAGATAGCTTATGATGCTCATATAATATTATGAGTATCATACGCAAGACAACAATTATTCATATTAGTATAAGTATATTTATTGTCTTGCGTTTTATTGAAATGAATTTTTGTTTGATTTGATTTAACAGATTAAAAATATCTATGATTTTCATCAGTAATACACTTTAAATTAACATTGTTGGGTATAATGAAAGAAATAGTTTATGTATACGCTTATACATAGTACGTGGATTTTTTCCATTACTACGTATTTCTCCGTGTTTTTCCGTATTTTTCCCTATTTATCCTTGTTTTTCCATATTTCCTGGACGGGACATGCTTAAGTTCCTGGAAATGCCAACCCTGCTCTGGAATGGAATGTCGAATTGAAAATTTCATGCGTAAATTTGAAGCTAAAGATACCATATTGTTCTTTTTTGGTTTGTGGAAAAAATGTCAACTCCGTCAGAATCTGTCTCTATCTATCGTCGATCAATTACGTATTTTAGTTTGATATTGTATATAATATACAAATGGTGATACTGTAATACATGCTATACAGGTGATAGAAAATAGTTAATTTGTATTTATAATTAGTAACATTTCATACTACTATACGAACACTACTCTAGCACATAGCGTGTTCATCTTAAGTCGTTGCAATGAGGTTAAATGCATAAAAATAGCTAATCATTAAGCATACACTATTCAATTACAAATCTAATTTGGATAAGATTAGATATTTCTGCATTTATGGTTAGTTTATTTTGGGGCGAATACAAATAGCAGCTCAAAGTAAACTGTTCAGTAAGATATACAGTAACAAAATCAATGAAGTTATTGCTTTTCCACCAGATATTAACCAAAGATACTTTGTTCACAATATTATACTGTAGGGGAAAATGAAAATATTATTTCCATTGGTTTTATTGCAAGTTTTCATGTACTTAGCAGATTGCATACCAATCCCGAAGCCGAAAGCACAAGGTTGTAATTAATCTAGACGTAATTCTCTCTCGTTCTGGTATTCATCATGTAATTAATCTACAATTCCATTCACACTGTCAATAATCTCATTTCAACAGGTGCTGATTTTCAAGGTCTTGATCCAAACTTCAAATTCGGTCGCTTGCTAGACCGAATAATTTGCCCTAAGGATCTTGCAGGCAATTATATACGCAACAGTTCATTGTGTCACCGAATTCATATGGGATGGCACAAAGTAAGTGGAATTGTGGATAAAACATTTGGAGGTACAGGAGAATTTGATAAAGACCGTTTTGAAGCACATCAAAGTGCACTTTATAAAGATGTTTAGAAAATCTGTTTATTTTTTACTCTGAATTTTATAAGCACTATGTCTCTATGTCTGTACTTAGATGCAGATTTATATGTGCATGATACTAATTGCTACATGGAAAATGTTGGCTAAAAATAAAGTGCAAAAGAATGTTACACATACTCCGTTTGAATGTGAAAGGCAAATGAGGTTTCGATTCATCGTTTTTATTTCGGTTATAAAGAGAAATCACATCGTTATAAATTATTCAGATTTTCGCGAACAACTTAATTATTTCATTATATTATTTCTAAGAATTTCTTTCCTTATTGCATTTACATCTGTACAAATGTCTATAAAAAGACATCATAGAATTAACTACATTATAATTATTATGAAACAGAAATTTATTATTTCCTCAACACTAGAACCCAAACAACACATTCATCATTGCTCTTCACAATTTTTAATTCTAAAACTAATTGTTACAAAGAGGTGAGCTAGCTGGATTTTACAGTAGATTGAATGTCATGTACAGTTATTCATTTATAAAAGCCTTCTCGTATGCCAAAGCTACTTGTAGTAAAAGGACACTTACGAATTTTGTATTCACACGCCTCCACTTCTGTCGGAGTTACTTTTTACATTTTTGCTCACTTTTAATGCATACACCTGTAATTTGACATCTAATTCGCTTAAGTTAAAAGTGGAGATTGGGAAGATTGGATGTAATACTTAATATCATTAGACCGCATATGACATTATTTCTGTAGTAAATATTTTATCACTTCAGCAAATAATGCTTTGCATAGACCGATCACACAAACACGTTTTCGAGTAGCAGCAACTTTTATGATATTTTTAGAGGTAATTATTTTCTGTTCCACTACCATAATGTAGTCTGTAGGTATTTATACACATACATTTACATTACTAGCAAAGCTACCTATAGAGTTGTATTATAGTAATATATTTTTATACCTACAAATATTTTGGGACCTACCGTACCCTTTTATAAATCTAAATACAACACGTATTCACGTCATTTACTTACAGAGCTTATGGTATACACGTATATAACTGACTGTCACCTACATACTAAATACACGATATATCTTTTCCTTCACACGTCAAAAATTCACATCAGAGTTACTTAACTACTACGTCTATTCATGTCACACGTAAGTATTCAAATTCAAATAAATACTTATACAATACAGACATTATTATTTGCATTTATTTCATATCATAACAACCGATTATTCGATATTTGCTAATGTTACGTACAATTAGCATAATATACTTGAGAATACATAATGACACAATGTGTACAAAGGCAATTAGTGTATTGCAGCGTTCAGATTTTTTACGGGTTATTTTATATTCCGACTTATTGTATGTATATATATCTATACTGACTGAACTGAACCGAGCGGCCAAGAAAATGTTTCAACAAATATTTCCCTTGTACGATTTGGTCAATATGGGCTAACTACTATGTATGTTTATGTGATTAAGGGAAAAGCTCCGTACAAAAGAGATACTGCGTAAACTACAATAACTTTCTTATATTAAGTTAAATCGGACTAACACGTAATCTTGTAATATGTTTTAACAGATTGTGTCATGCATAAGGCATATGATCATCCCTCTTCCTACTAAAACCATCACATTTCTTAGTTTGTTAAAATAAACGCAAATAATAATACTATTTCGACGAAAAACATTTACAACATGTTTGCTATAATGGTAAGAATTTCCACTCCACACCCACAACGACTAGAAATAAGAAATTTATAGCTATTTCCTATACATATATGCAAAACAAAAATGATTCAAACATGTTTCAGCAACTAATGAATACATACAGTAGCTGCACGCTAATAATATGAGAGCTCAGGATTCAGACATTACAATAATAATTAATTTATAATTTATAAACAAAACAATTTTCTAACTGTAACTAATTATAATGTGATATATACATATTGTCCTTTATAATATTGAAACCGTAATTAGTTCCTTTCCTTATAATCTTAGCTCATCTTAGCCCTGTCAATGAGATTAATCTAAGATGGGCGAATTGATCTTATTGTAGAACCGTGTTATTTCAATCCGATTTCGACTTTAGATAGTGTATACATCGTTAATAGAAATTCGTAATTATTAGTTAACACTATAAAGTATCTCGATGCCAAATCCACTTCCGGGTTGTATGATCAAAACGATGACTCAGCCACTGTTGATGAAGAAGTGCATATCTCTCTTTGCTTAAGAAAAGCGGTTTTCCTCGTCTGCATAAACAAAAATCAATTAAAATTAATCTAAATAAATCATTAGCAAATACTCTAGTGAGCTTAGCACGATTTTTATGCATAAATAAATCATTGTGTTTTCAAGCAAAACTTACTTAAGTTCCCTGTCTTCTTCGCCAAAAGAATCCAAATAAACTGATCCCCATAGACAAGCTCTTCTACCTCTCACAACCACAATTGTTGAAGAGTTAACTGATAAATACATGATGGTACCCGCTCCACAATCAATAGAATGTTGAATTGCTTCACAAACGCCAGTATTAGGTTGTTTACAGCAAGTGTCACGTAAGCAAACCATGGCTCCACAAATTAAACACACATTTGGATCTTTAGGGCTTAAATTACAATTTGGACATTGCTTTCTGTGATAGTATTGAAAGATAACATCATATGCAGCCGGCAAATCCATAAGCCTAGGCTGTCCCCACAAGGTGTGATGACTGGAAATCAAATAGCGAGCACTTATTTGAGCTCTTCCTATAAAACTGCATAAATCTTCACACCACGTCCAAATCGCAGTGAGTGGGGTGGGAGAAATCCAGCGTAGAAAATTATGAGCGCGAACGGAATCCGGGGGTTGGTAATAATGAGACGAAAACAGTAGCGTTGGAGAATCAAGATTTTCTGAAGTTTGACTGTGGTGAATGTTGCCCACTCCTAGATTTAGAAATTGGACTAATAAACCGAATTCTTGGGAAGGCGAGGCTATGTATGGCAGATCTTGTTCGTAAATATGATGTCTTAATAATGAGGCTACACGGAGATATGGAAGCAATAGATCTTGAACTTGAATTTCTAAGTCTTCTTCTGAATTTTCAACATTAGAAGGTGACTTAGATTTGCTAAAAAGTGAGTCCATGTCGCCATAATCGCAGTCTGGAATATACAGTGGCGATTTTTCCAAATAACGAATTACAGTGCCCAATAGGAAGAATAACTGATTAAAATCCCCTGGACTGTTCAAAGACATTTTAGCTTTCCATTCTTCCCTTCCTTTTTCAGAAAATTTACAGCTTACTGCACACAAGATTTGAATATAAACTAAATTGTATATTCCTTGCACCATGCTCGTAAAGTAGGCTGCAATTAAAATATGGAATTACACATTATTATTATTATGTACTTTTATTAGGTATTTTATAAATGAAAATAATTTAAATATTCTCGAACCTAGATCAACGTGCATTGGAAGTTGCATTAATAAATGTAACAGAGTAGTTGATGGATCCCTGAGTAGCATTGGGACTTCCCTGTCCATAGTCATTAACGACGAATCCGGTAAAAATCTCACACCTAAAATTCTCTCCCAAATTTTTGGTGAACACGGATCGGTTGACAAGATTTTATAGTGAACTCCAAGTACATGTAGCAAGGGCACTACAAAATCACAAAGTTGGCATACGGTTATTTGTTGTAATTTGTAATGAATTAATGAAGTTTTCAACAAAAAAGATCAATTACCTATACAAGATCGCTTCGAAACAGCTGTAGACGAAACAGTCGACGCCGAGGATGTTGATGGTTGAGGGTCAGAGTGCACACTAACTAAACTGCCACCGCGAAGTGTAACTTCAAGTTCCAAATTTGTTCTTGCAATAGAATTTACAAATAACAGAATACTTTTCGTGTTCTTTGAGCTGCCAACCTATATTAGAGGATCACAAATTTAAGTCAAAGAACAAAGAATAATCATTAAAAAGTGGAACAATTTCAAAATCTTCGAATGTAATGTATTAAACATATTCAGTACCTGGCGATATTTCAAGATAGTGGCATTTGTCATTTCTTCCATTGTTTTACTCATCGCATCCATCATTTTACATGGAACAGTTGGAAATGGATATTCTCTTAACAACTTGACTACTTCTAAAGCTACATTAGATTCTGGTGAAGGCGGAATTTCGGGAACTGTTGCCTCTGGTGTCAGAGGTGTTTGACCTTTCTTTCTATCTTTAACTAATGCTGACTGTCGTATACCGAACTCGGGTGATAGAGGTAAAAAGGAATTAGCTAACTGACGGCATAAAGGACATAGATATTCCCCTCTGAAATAAAATAAAAAGCAGTTGGTAAAAATGCATTTGAAACAACATGAGATATTAATTTACATAACTGTTAGTAGATTTTCAAAGTCACTGGTACCTTTCGATAGAAATGTTATGTTGACGTTGTTGACTTTTCAATACAGCTAAATACCCTTTTAAGCACTCCATGTGTAAATGGTGTCCACAAGTTTGTACCTACAAAAAACATGGCAATGTTAGAAAGTTACAATGGTGATGCTTTAAAAATTCCTTATGGTTACAATTTAATTGACATTGAAAAATCTACAGCTTTTTAAAGAACATTCATAATACCCTATTAATATAAAATTATTATTTGAACTTATCAAACAATTGGTTATCTACAACAAACAACAGTACACATGATGTGGGTCATTTCCTTACAAATTAGACTATAAAAAAGAGATGAATTGCAAGTGCAAGCACTCTGCAACAATACATACATAAATTGCAAAACGAGCAATAAACTTTTTAGAAATTTGATAAGTTTTTATCTTCATCCTGAAATGAAGACTTCTTAGCTGCTTAGCGGCTCTTAGCTTAGTCTTACTGTGTTAATAGTTCATTGGCTCATACTTTGTTAATAAATCTCAGCAGCATAATATAGAGAATATTTAGATAGGTATTGAATTATCAGCTTTAAACAGCTTAAAAGGAAACACAATTACTACTACTACATACTAAATTGTTTACAATTATTATCGGTGCGGTGACATACCTATTTGAATAAATGCATTGTATATCTTATCTGTCTCAAGTACTTCACTTCCTACAACGTATCTACCTCCACGTTTTTACAAATGTAAATAGTATTTTACAGCACTTACGTGTACACCTCCTTCCCAACCGGCAGATATTGCCAGGAGCCAACTGGAATCATCAAAATGACGTTTGTACTCCTCCAGTCTTTTCTTATTGTGACACGTCATAGTATCCTCTAAATCTAGATCCATTTTCTCATCATCGTTTGTCGGCAAAACTTGTGCCTTCCTTCCCTTCTTTCTTCGATGACCAAGAATGGAAGAGGGCTGAAGTAGAATTACCAATCCAACAGGATTGTCTTGTGTACTGGCACTGGTTTGATTGCAAATAACACAGTCATATTCTACCGGCTTAATCAGTAGGTTGCCTGACATGCTGTCAGATGAATTCATACTGTCTGTCCCCATGTCTTCGCTGTAATCTTCTGGCATATTCTTTGCCATGAATATTTGTTGTTTCTTGGCAAACTCTTCCATCAAACGAGATTGTCTTTCCCTAGCCTTACGGCGTTTTTCTTCTTTGTCTCTTTCATCTCTTTCCTTCGCTACTTCTTCATCTTCCCTCTTCCTAGGCCACAATTTCTCTCTGGTTACAATTATTGCCTCTCTACATGCTTCATCTTTGCAAGCTATTTGATCTAACACTTTTCCTACAAAGAAAGGTCCATCTCCCACACGGATATCTTCTGGATATAAAATTTGATATAATTGCGCACAAGAGTAATAAGGAGTATTATCTCCTTCACTATTTGAATTAGTAGGTCTTTCCGAATATTTGATATCTAAACCATTTAATATTCCACTTCTTGCGTCAGTTATTATTTTTTCGGCTTCCGGTTTTTCCCAAAACGGAGTATAGCTATCGGGTGTCGAAGACAGCTTTGAGTGAAGTTTAAGAAGTAATGATATCATACTTTCATTCACAACTACTTCTACCGGCGCTTGTCCTGCTCTCATCTGTGGATTCAAAAATTTATTTAAATAAGATTGGCAAAATATAATGTGTCCAGTGTCACCATAAAAGGAATTGGGAGGAACTTACTGAAGAACTTCTTTTCACCATCTCTTTCTTCTGTAACATTGCAACAGGCTTCATTTGAGCAAGAACTACCTGCAAACCCTGCTGACGCTGAATTTCGTCAAGTCTAATCGCAGGTAAATCTGCAGAGTCCATTGTACTGACTCCGTTGACTGAAAATTCAGAGATACAATTGCAATAAATACGAACATACATATAATAATAACTATAATTAACAGCTACCTAATACATATTTTAAAACATTATGCCAAAATTACTTGGAAGAGACATAGACGGCATTATCGCCAACGCTCCAGTAGCTTGGTTTGGTGCATCAGCATCCGCCATCGGATAGTCGTGCATATGGGTCATGTAAGTGGTTAAAGATTCTTCATAAGGATCGAACATTTCAACTTCACCATCAAAGCTCTCAACTTCCATTTCATTGACACTAATATCTGCAGGTTTTAACAAAAATAAAGATTGATATTATCGTATTCTAGTGTCTTTTTAAGAAAAATTGATTCCTGAAAATGAAACACAAGTATCTTGGGGAAAGGTAGATATTTAACATATTAATTATTCTGCTCATGCAAATATTTAAGACAACTAACCATCGGCAGAATCTGTTGAGTCAGAAGAGTTGGAAGATGTTGATGAAACTTTTGGAACTGGTTTGACTAAAACGTGATCTACCTCCGTTCTCAGATTTGCTAATAAGCAGTCTGTAGTGTACCAGGAAGAAAATTCCATATCGTATCTACCATATGAAATTTCGTGCTGTGAAATGACCTAATAGAAATAAAAAATCATGAATCAAGTGGACATGAAATGATGTATAGTAAAAGTAATATAAATTATTACAGCACATTATAAACAAAAAGGCGAACATACTTGAGGTCCAATACTATCACAAATACTGAGAGCAAGCTCCACAAGATAAACTGCTAAAGAAACTACTTGATCGGACAGTACTGTCGTGTGCACTGCCTTATAAAAAATTACAAAGAGCACCCCTTGAAGAACTTTTGACAATAAAATATTTCTCGGATCCTCATACGGAGCTACAGCTGGAGCTGGAATTCGAAATGGAGGCCATGGACTTCCAGAACCTTTAAACTTTCCTGCTTGCTTCGCACTAGAGTGAACATAGAAATAAAAATATTTGAGCGACACACGTACAACAACAAAAAGCAATGAAACATGCACTATTCTTGAAATTTAACACCTACTATTCAGTAAATCTATCCAGAGAAGTTTGGAAATCTCTTCGATGGACTGCCCTCAAAAGGATATAAATTGGATCATAAATCGTTTCCCACACATAAGATTTTGGCACGTACATTCCTTGAAGCATATTACCACTCGATTCAAAATTAGGAGCTTTATAATCCGCAACCTAAGTAAAACAGAAAATGAGTACATGGATATTAATTTTAAACATCTTGCAGCATATTAACATTCAATGAGGCATCCGCTGCTCGTCTCGATTTGTTAAGATAAGTTCATTTAGTTCACCCACTGGATGCTCACTGCCTACAATAATATTGTTTATTGTATACACACAATTTACAATGCAAAATAAAAAATGTTTATTTTCTTTGCAAATGATGTTAGAGAATAATATCACTTTTATCAAGCCATTGCTCTACGTTGTATACATATAAAAAGCGACTACTTAAACCAGGCATCTGTGCTTTTTTGTTGTATAAAGCATACCACTTCTCTCCACTACTAGTAGTGCTTGGAAGTTAGACCAAAGTTAATACATCACATTTTAAAAGCACAGAGACATTAATTTAACAGTCATAAAAAATGAAAGATGATAATAACCTTGGCGAGGACGGCCTCGAAATCCCTGGACTGTGAACTATTTCCACATCGTTCCGGCATGAGTTCCATAAGTTGACTGTGGGTCTTGTCACCCATACAAAGCAGAGTAATCATTTCTAGAGTGACCAAATCGCCATCCGACATACCGATGGCTGTTCTCACCGAAGCCAACGTAGCCAAGAATATAAGACAATTTTCCATCATTAACATCTCTTGATCTGTTTCCAAGTACGAATTTGTCACTGTTGAAGAGATGCTTAACGAGTCAAGTATGTGAAACCTATGCAAATAAATAAGCATTTTAAATTTCAGTACGTTTCCTTTTATCAAAGTTGAGATAAACCTTAGCAAACATAAAATTATACTTCATAAAGTGTAAGTTACAGACAAACAGTCTATGATTCTTGTTTTTACAATATGGACAAATTATTCAACTGTAAAATATAATGAATGGAGAATGGAAGTCGGGAGAATAAGCATGGCAGTGTAGTACTAACATCGTGTAGGAAGTAGTAGAACAGGCATGTAGGCAATACCTGCATGCTTAAATTCTACATCTCGTTAATGTAATCAAAACCAGTCTGCCATGAATGTCTGAGTGAAGGAAGGCAACACCAGAACAGTTTATTGCACGAGGTGCAATTGCAAGAAAAGTTCAGGCTTTCTTCCAGGTTTCCATTACGTGAAATCAGATAGCAAACAAAATTAACTTAAGGCTTAAATATAATCTTTACCTTTCGACAACGGAGGCGATGAACTCTCCATGTGGTAGATTCATCATAGCGACTTGCAGGAGGAATAGATCGGCATCCACCATAGAGTTACAAAAATGACACTGAATGTAAGTCATAGCCTGCCCTTTGATTTGTAGTCCATTTCGAACCCACAAACCACTAATTATTTCATAAAACGCTGTCTGCACTCGAAGAGGATGATGAATAATGGCTTTCAGTTCGTTCGGTGGAGGAAGAAGCTCACTTAAAGAAAGGCCTTGATTTCTAACCGCTTGGTAAAGAAAGACAGCAAAGTAGCGATGCAATGGAAGATGGAAAGACACTTGCATTGGGTAATTCATTGTCTAAAATTTCAAAGAAAATATTAATGCATTTGGAAACATTAAGAGTATGAAGTATGTACTTAAAAAAGACAATTAAAAACTGACCTGTAGCACACCAAAATTAACCGACTCCAACCATTCAATTAATTGCTGTCGACAATGCCGTAAAAGGTTCTTGGTGAGATGCGCTGTAGATGCATCCCTTAAATGGGAGACTAAAGCCCACATGGGAGAGGCACTTGCTTCTAATTCAGCAGAAAAGGCTGCATAGTAAGTATTAGGTTCAAATTCGATGTGTTGATTCATTTCACGATGATTTGCGTTCATGCCTGTTAAACACATTAATGCAATTACTGCACATGCTTCAGGGTACCGATATCAATCTTTCAAGTTATGTCTTTAACAAATGATAGGTATTAGCTGTTATTCAAGTTGAAGTTTAATATCATACCTTGGAAAAGTGATAAAAAACTAAACCACATTTTCAAAAGGCCATCATCTTCTAGAAATTTGAGTGCGACGGGACGATGCGATAAAATATTATTTAAATCAGATACAAGGGGCCAATAGCAGTGATCCTTCATGACATTATTTGCACAGTCAACCACTTGATGAAAGTTCCTATCCTTATTCTGCAGACTACTTCTCACCGAGATTTTACTCATCATATATTTCAAGCTAATAACCATAACATGTAGAAGGTTCATTTGTTCTGCCATTCGCAAAGCAAGTTTCTCGTTACTAAACAACTGGACCGAAACATGGACCACTCTATTAGATAACATGTCTGGATCTGAAGAGCGAACCAAAAGCTGTGAAATTCTACTGTAATGAAGTACGAAAGCTCTCGTAAATGCTTCCTGAAATTTTATTAAATTAATTAGTATGTGGTAATTACGCACATGAATTTAATGAGCATCAAATATAATCAAATATATGCACAAACTTTGTAATCCGCATCAGGAAGCAAGTTGAGAAGAAGGCAAACAACTTTTTGCGGAAACTCGAATTTGGCTGTCCAGAATACAAACTCTTCAAGAAAAGTTCGATGAACCAGAGTTTTTTGAAGTGATGGAATATCTGAAACGTAAAATTCAATTATATCAATTGAACTTCAAATTCTATTGCATATTCATTACTTTGTTTCTTTAGGTAAAAACTGAATGCAAGCTCTAACCAAGGGATACAATACAATAATACAGTAGCAAGTGGCTATCTATATAATTAATACTACAAATATACCTTTGTACTCCTCAGGAGGTTCTGGATTTGGCAATGATGTCAGCGCATCTTCGTAAGTTTCTGCAGTTTTCTTCATAAATTCAAAATATTCTGCGCTTACAGTCTCTTCGTCAACTTCTAAAAGGCTTTTGTAAACCTGCAAACATTATACATATAAATTAACATGCTCGGATTATTTACGCAAAACAGTAAACAAGCCAAATAACTTTTTTGTGAACAATTGTTGTCCATAATTAATGTAAAAGCTAACTTGAGGATTGGTCAATGCATGTGTCATGACTTGTCTCATAGCAGCACCCATACTGCTCATATCATGGAGCATCGTGATAAATTTATCAGCATGTTGAACCGCTCCCAGAAATCCATTTAGCGAAGTACTATGTTGTCTCATATGCTGAATAAGTCGGAGAACAAGTCTAGGCATCATAGCTGTGGCCACACACAGTAAATCCGGAGGAGCTCCTTGATCTACTGAATGATGTGCGTCGTGTGAACCCTTTGATTGAGCATGAGGACCATGAAGATAGCAAAATCCTGATTCTTTCATAACGTTAGTGTCACCGCAGTCACAGGCACCTCCAGCTTGACTTCGGAACATATTAAAATCGTGTCCTTTATGGTTACCACGTTGGAAACACTCGGCGCATAATGACATGCAAGGTGAAATTCCACAAGTTCTACATCTGTAAGCTACGAAATTGGCTGTCCAAACCAACCCACAGGTAGTAGCGTTGTCGTATCGCCTCACTAAAACCATTAATTACTTTGATTAATTTCTTTACATTTACATAGTTTCAAATGAAAGTTTGTATTGTAAGTGATTAAAACATACCAGTAGCTGTGAACTCGTCCGGTGTGTAACCACCAGCCATTATCCACCGGCACCAATCAATTGTTTCCCACTCATCAATTTCTTTATTAGGGTCAAGAAGATGATCCATGAGATTGTTCAAATTTTCAGGTCGTGCTGAACGTGAACATTCTGCTTGGAGGTATGCTGCTGCTCCCCTTTTGCCCTTTTTCATTAACACTTCTACCTCCATCATCTAAATATCAAATGGACACTGCTATTTAAAATGTCAATTCACAAGAAAGCAACGCTTTAAAATAATGTAGGCGCAATTGTAAAAATTTTACCTTCAAGACTTGAGCAGGGGTCACTTTCAGATTTTGAGAATTCAGCTTGAAGAATTTTAGGTGTTCTTCTTAATATTGTCTAGATTATTGAAGGCAGCCTTTAACGTTACGAGTGCAACTGCCAGCGTTTCTAATATTTTCTTGTTAAATTATTACACTTTCAACTTTTAGTCCTCCACAATAACTTTTTGATGAAAAAATTCATTTTTCAACGATGAAGCGAAACTATTGCTTGGAGTTTGTACATTCGATTTTGTTAAGTGCAATACCTTTCTTCATTGTATTTGTGTCACGCAGGAAGGAAGACGATTTAAAAAATTCACACAGCTGGAAGCACAAATATGAAATTGATATGTTCTGTCACTACAAGTATTACAAACACAGACCACTTACAACTTAAAGATTTTAGCTAACTTTCCAGCAAACAAAATTAATTCTGCTTTCCCAAATCACCAAACGCACTTATCACTATTACAAATTCGTACACTGGATATTTCACCGTTCCACTCCTTTAAGGCAAATTAAATTCGTTTTCCACCTGGAGAATCAATTCAAATAATAAATATACACGATCAGAATCAAGTGTTTATACAAATATTCATAATAAGTCATGTCATAACGCTTTGCTAAGGTGGAGGCGGATATAACGATTGTAAAAGGGAAAATTTGTATATTATGAAGTGTTTGTAATTGAAGTTGTTTAAGTGATACATCATACATACTGCATTATATTAATAAACTTACAAATCACTTTTCGGTCGGGACAGTAAATAACAATTAACTTTACTGCAATATTCTTTTTACTCACTTTACTACTTGTATTGTTAACAGCTGCTACAGGTTTAGTGGACTTTTATTAACTTTGTTAATTCAAGATGATTCTCTCGACCTTTTTGAAAAATAAAACACTATTGAAAATATCTGGCAATAATATTATTGTATATAATGCTTATAATATATATATTAATTCACTTACTTGAACTATAATGTGTGATCTTGGATGATATTACGCTTAATTGTCTTATTGATTGCTGTCTTCGGCTAGTGGTTTCCAGATTTTGGAAGACTGTTTAT
>JABASD010004492.1:0-15333 GCA_019776165.1 Pogonognathellus flavescens
TACTGAGAAAAGACTGCATAATATTACCATAGGTCTTGACGTAACAAAGTTACTGAAATTATTTACTTCATCATGTAAAATCCAAAGAATTTCTATTTTAGTATTATAAACCTCTCATGTATATTGTTGTCCAGTTTAAGTCTGCAAAATTGTATTTAAGTTTTTAAGTTGGCATTGACCCAATAGACCTTAAAGATACAGCCTATTACACAATGTTGAGGTATTTACATCCATTTAAAATGTGAATGCAACAAATTGAATTGAATTGACACGACAGAAAATGCAGAATGCATATTATTACGAATGAAATAATTAATTTCTTCAGCTGCCCACAACAAAAACCGCAATAAAACAAAAATGGAAACGTGATAATACCACAAGCTGCTTAGTTTACATAATGAGCAGCTGACGAAAATGCTAAGAATGTGCAAATGCAATTTTAAATGTGGACATGATAAGAATGAAGTAAGGTAATGTAATCTCTGTGTATAATGTCAAGTGAAATGCATATTGCATTGTTTCACATTTCACAAATACATGTTATGCATAATAAAATATTTTTAAGTGATATGTGACACCACCTAGAACCTATCTGTGTCAGCATTTTTCATCCTTGTACTAAAATCAGTAATCCATACGCGCAGTTCTTCTTTATACACATACAGGCTATACTGCTGTATATTCATAAGGACGGATACACCTGTCCTTATGAACATACTACGTCTTCTACCTACACAAGACTGCAATTAGTAATCTAATCTTAACTTTCTACAAGTTTTCCTCTTGTTTTTAACCAACTCAAGGAACAGTCGAAGGGATAAGCTCTGCGATAATGAAGAATGACGCAAATATGGATTTGATCTTCTTAAAGAATAATAATAATACAACATGCAGTTATAGTTATAGTCATCACATGCAATTCTTTTACTGTTGCTTATTTTAATGATATTGATAAGAAGTATGATGTTATAAAAATGCACAAAAGTAATGATTAAAAAATAACGACAAATTCTGCAGAAAAATAAGAAACGTCATTAGCTGAACCAAGCCACGGTATGATAAGTAGTAGAAGTAGTATGAGTCATAAAAGATAGTGCAAAGTGCATTTAATTATGCATTGTAGTTTGACAACTCTGCAACATTAAAAATAAGCAGTACTACACACGAAGGGAAGGTAAAAATTCTGTCAACCTTAAATTGAAATGTCATGTACAGAAAGGCAATCAAATCATGAATCAAGACTTTGAAACGCTTGTGGGATCAAACACAAAACAAAAACGAATAAAATACTTTCTTATTCAGCATAGAGATTTATATTTGACATTTTATCATTTTATGTTGCTTGTAAATATATTTATACTTTTAGGTATAATACAGTCATATCCTTATATATTTATTTCATTGTCCAAGTGTATGTACCGTAGAAAAATATCGCCTAATTCAGCAAAGTTTATTTTTAGATACACATAAAATGTAAATAACAAGAGTGAACAGAGATTGGATTCTGAAGGACATCTTCCTTGGGTTTTTATAACGAAGGTATAATTTATTAAACTATTTAACTTCATTTCTTGTACTAACCAGACCTAATACTTTGTACCAGGGTAATACAGTCTCAATAATTTATCACATGAAAGTTAAACATGTATATTGCGTGATTATGTAATATGTACAGATATATATCAAGTCAAAGTGGATGCATGGTTTTGTATGAGCCAATGCGCACGTACGCCTTCCTTAGACTACACCTATAAGGAATAAAAATACAATGTGTCAAACGGAAGATGAATGAAAAATGTCTTCCTTAATGGTATTCATAAGATGAAGGATAACTTATCTTATCGTCTATTTACAAGCCAAGAATGACACAACATGAAGATACAGCATGAAAAGTTGTTCCTTTTGACATTTTCTTAAACATTCGTTTAAAAGAATAAAAAAATGTAGATACATAATTTGTCATGTGATTTTTCCAAGTTTATGCACAAGACAAATTATTATGGATACAAGACAATTGCCTATAGACTTGAGTAAGAATAATTTATGTCCTGTGTATTGTACTATATAAAAACTGAAAGTACAAAATTCAGAATTGAGTAAAGAAATGCATAAAAATTTAATTTAATATAATTTGGATAAAAGTTTACGTACCGACAGTAGGAAAAGGACATTTTCGGCCTGCTTGCGAATATCTTGAAAAGGACAATCAACAGTAAGTCTGAGTATATTAGTGAGGTACAAGGAATTTGGCTGAGTTGTGGGAAAGTTAGAAGGAGTTAATGGAGAATTGTTATTGCCGCTGTCACTGCTAATGCTGAATGATTCAAGAGAGTTCGTATTAGCCGTTTGTTGACCGAAACCTTGAAAGGATGAGAAATTCGGAGAGGAAGACAGAGAACGGTTATATGTACTTGGAACACCCAAACAATCTCTTTCCAGCGATGAATTTAAATTAAAATCTAATTGAGAAAAACTTGGAAGTCCAATTTCAGCCCAGAAGTTTGGACCGTGTTCTCCAGGATTTGTAGACATTATTTGATTCCTCCATCCCTCCTGCTGTGATGCTCTGAATAACATTCGTATTTCTTCCTCCATTGCAATATGCAGGTAATTTTATTAACGACGGATTGATAGAATATTGCAAACTAGAATTAGTATTGATGATGGTTATCACACAATTTTATATAGCACTTCAAAATTATTTGGCTTGAATTTTAATTGACTGGTCAATCTTCTTGCAAAATTGATGTTCTTCCTCAACAGGTAGGTGTGTACTTTTGTACTTGATTAATATTGCATTAAAACTTCCCTGGTCAAGAATCTAACACAACACGTATTTTTCTTAATTTGCTTGTACTTTGATATTGTTTTGCTTCAGACAGACACGACACGACACAATGAAAATGGTCGGATTTACTAGATTTTTTTTAATGTTTCAGTTCTGTTTGTCATGAAATTATATATCTGCAAATACAAAATAGATAAAATTAGGCCACATTATATTAATAAGAACAAATTGATATAAAACGTAACAATGGCGAATTAGAATCTGGAGAGAGCACCACTGTTCTGGGGGCACATGAGCACAAAACCGGTTTATTTGCGGCTTTCGGCTGCAAATGACCCTTTTTATCAAAATCTGGGGGGAAGACACGTTCCCTGTGTCTTAATGTAGATACGCCCTTGATACATAATTCCGTGTAAGCGTTTAAAGTTTAATTACATTTTACGGTTAAGAAAACATTTGCATTAAAAATCGTGAACTAATAATATTTATTATATAATAAATTTTTAGTATTTTTGCAAAAATATTTTTGTGCAAAGAAAAATGATTGAGCAGAATTAGTTGCTTTAAATATTAGCTTTAAAAATCTTTAAATGCAATGCTTTCTACTTTAAAAATAATTTTGGGATAAACGCATACATATGTGTTCTATGTATATAAATATTACTATATATATGTAGAACTAAAACAAAACACATAAAATATATTTCCATTTGCTTTTACAAAGCAGATAAATTCAAATAGTAATAATAAAGTTATGTACAAAATAAAACGTTTTGTAGCGGATAGCGGAGTATCTCAAATTGTCAAACACAATTTACATTGTATAAATACCAACTATATACGGATAAAAAATATTGTTTATTACATGGAAAAAATTAATCTCGTGAGTACGAAAAATATCTTTTAAAATAAGATACAATATGCTTAAAAAGCATTGATAGAAGAACATTCGTTCGTACAGCTGAATTTAATTTTTCAATAGATAATTTGTAAATTTGTTTAGAAGTATAAGACAGACATTAAATATTAGATTTATTATTTACCTGCAGAGTGTATAGAGACAGAAGAATTAAAACGATTCCGAAGTTAAAAGTTTGATATTTGAAAGTGAGTTTATCTATCAGCTGCACAAGCTAAAGCTATCACAGTCAAAAGAAGATGAAGAATTGCGCTGCAAAACGAAAGAATACACAATTAAAAATTAGAATCCTAGTTCATTGACACAATTAAATATTAAATTTATTACTTAACTATATTTATTAAATTTTTAGTAAATAACAAATCAAATACCATACAATAAACAGGACAAAAATATATGTGTCTTCGTCTACTTTGTCTCTACTCTACAGAAAATTAAGTGTTTAAATTGTTGTACTTACCAAGAGAATTTCGTTTACCGCCACAACTATTGAGAATCCAGAAGAAATTCCCGAATCCACAAAAATTCAGTGATATTGGAAATTGAGATGTAGGTAATTGTATTTAGCGCAGCAAACTTTTTACTGTATGTGATGTCTGATGTGAGTTAACCACAAAGTTTCGTCATCAACACAAACAACACGTTAATGAAGTTCTATGTAAAGATAAAAATGATGAGCATACATAAAGAGAAGAATACAGAATGTTTTATTACAGAGGTAGGTATGTGAAAATGTGCGTTCTAAATATACTAATAAATCCAGTTCCATACAGAAGAAGTTCCAGCATGCACAGAGTCGTATCTACAGAGTTCAGTTTCCAGGTTATAATATTTTATGCGTTTTGGTTGGTTGGTTAATGCTCAGACCACGTAGTCCACTTACAACTTGCTACAACTCTACAAACACCATAGAAGTATGTACATAAGTAATTTTAACTGCATTGCACATACACACACATACATATACTTTTATATCTAACAATAAGTAAATACCAATGAACTTTTAATATCTGTATGTACACTGTACACTTAACAGGACACACACTCAATAAATAAGACACACTACTAGAACTTAATGTAAGTAAAAAGAAATCTTTAACTACAATCCCAATAATGCAATGTTCAATTAGCTCAATATCATTCATAGCCCAAACAGATAATGAATATACACGTTAATTACTAAATACGTATGACTAACACAGTATGCTGCCTTTAGATGAGGTACATTGAGATGTGAAGATATTGTGTAAGGATTTGTATGTGGTATGTATCTTCAGCATATGTATGTATGTCGACTTGTGTACCTACGTGTGTTTTACATACACGTGTGTGAATAAAATCAAAATTCGTCTACGTATAATAAAAAGCAACTGCACTGCAGAGCCAGCACGTATTCCGACTGCAATCAATGCTTTAGAAAGTAAAACGAAATAACAATGAAACTAAATTCCTTTTAGGAGTAACGTAATTTTGTTATAGTGTTATTTATTATTTATTACTATACAGATTATATAGGTACTTATATATTTTAAATGTTATGTATGTAGTCGCAATGCTTATAATATTATGCGTGTGTCTGTGTTGTGTATGTATGCGTCTTCTCGAGAGTGATAAAGAAATAGTCCTACTACTTCTCTAAGCTTTTTTATATAACGTGCTTCTTTAGTTTATGGTACCTTATATCATTTATGCGTATTTTGTGTACATATGTTATCGTATGTACGGCAACATTTTTAAATTAGGATAGGACCATTATATTATACCTTCATCACATTTTGTAGGTTGAAATAAGATGTGTGTAATCAGTTATAGAAATTAAGTAAATTCATGATTATGACCAATTTCGGCGAATCAATTGTATTCAGGTAAAGAGATTTGCAGGTAAAATACGTGGGTAATCAGTGTTTTCGATTCGATTGATTGAGGTCCATTAAAATAATAAAAGCTGTTTCTTGGTACGTATTAGTTTTAAATTGTTTGTGAAAGTACAGTATGTACATAATAAACTATACTTAATATGTTATAAAGATTTTCATGTAAAATCTTCCATGGAAAATCAGAAAATGAATATACCTTACGCTTTACGTATATTTTAATGTTAGTAATAGGCGAATGAATGTGTCTTATTTACTCGTTATCAAACTGCGTAACACTATTTGTACGTACGTCGTACGTGTTACGTGTGTGAACAGATAAAGATTGTGCTGTCTTACAAGGTTTACTAAATAATTTTACTCCTATTGCATCAACCACATGTTAGACAAGTTCACATGTGCACTTTACATTACAAACTACATTTCTCACTCGAATTCGTTCCCCACCATTCGTGATTTACAATTTCAAAGCCTACATTCTATATTACTACACCTAGTCACACTCGCTTAAGTAGCAGCAACATAAAATCCTTTCACCCTCTTTAAATAGAGTGTCTTATATAATTTGTGGGAATAAATAATTATTCATGGATATTTATATGGCTTAACTTGTGGATTCATGCTTAAAATGGTATTATTATTCTCTACAGGTCGTGAGTTTCATATAGAAAAAGACAACAACAATTTTCCATTGGAAATTGCTAGTGCCAAATGTGCGCGTGTACATGATATTGATATTTACATGGTTGTACATTATCTTCTTGTTAAATTAAGCTTATATACATGAAATGAGGTACTCTCATTAGAAATATACATAGTATGCATAACATTAGTTTTATGCTGTTTAATAAATACATGGATAAGTACTCTGAAGCTTTGATGACATTTTTGAAAAATGTGACGATTTCAGTAATCATAAACGTTAGAGTTGTTTCCGTACGCTTCATTTCTGTAAGGACTGAATTTCTGTCCTTGCCATGACCTTCCTTGTTGCATATGGCCGTAGCCAAATTGGTCGGGTCTTTGTCTGTGTCGTTGGTCGTGACCATTAGAATTTTCATACGGGTAAGCTGGATACAACGGTAGCAGTTGCTTGTCTAGTTGTATAACAAAGTCACTTGACGAGTCTTCATGATGGTCATTACTACTTTTCACCCATGAATTCGGTTTTATGGATTTAATCCTAGGTTTGTTCTTCCCATTTTTCTCTTCGTTATTTGAACCTCCAAAAGTCGTCACGAATTTGTTTGCTATTTTTTTGCCCATCTTTTTTCTCCGATATGTTTGCCAAAATAGTCGCAAAGTGACGAAATACAATACCTCAACGAGGCTAAGAGTACTGAAACCTAAACAGAGACCTAAAACAAAATTTTTTTTGGCGGTACAACTTTTATGTTATTCTTACAAACATTCATTTACATGCACACAAATTGTAGGAATTTCTTACCCAGTAAGCTACCGGTATTGGCTATTAAATCGGTGATGGTATACATTTTCTGCCTTATTTTCGGAACTGTGGTATCAACTCCAAAAAATATATGAACGATGGAAACATCATTATTAACCCTAAAAAATTAAAATCAAATATGAAACCACCAAAAGGAAACACTTGCTATGAATTTTTTCTAAGTCTAAAGAATCAAACTACGCAAGCTGTAACATCAACAAATAAAATATATATTACCATTCCGGTATTGTTTTATCCAATCTGTTGCCCCAGGTGGTGTCTGATTTTTGTAGAGGACTTGTAGTGACCTCAAAGTTATAGGCTATATCTTCGCATAAAGCTTCACAATGTCCACATGCCTTATCTAAGGTTGCCATCCTGTCGACTAAAGATGTAAATTAATAATATAAAAATTACTTCTGAAAGACAAGTCTAATATTATATTTTCAAAAAAATGTAAGTAATTTCCTCAATAAGTGAGTATGAATTTATATGTCAAAATACGTTTGGCCTTCGCGATGCATTTACGATGACTGCTTGATGGGTTAGTGTTACATACATCTGTTTCGTTTTTTCGAGGCATGTAATAATAAGTGCAATTACATTTTTTAACCAAAATCTCACTCTCACAGCTGTCAATACAAGACGATATAGAGTATGCCTTGTAGAATTCCAGTTCTCTTTCGTACCCATAAACGCATTTTCTTGTGTCCTAGTCGGGAGAAACGCGAGTAACATTTTAAACAAACAAATCTTATAGTAATCATTAACATTTATTGAGTAAAACCTTCTTACACTATCAAAATCTTTGATCTCGGGATTGGCGAATGTGACATCAGGCTGCATTTCTATGAAAACTTCTTTGTTCATTCCTATAGCTGAACCTTTACAATTTACAATTCAAGCAGTAATTTATTCGTAGGTTCATTTACAATTGTAGATAAGTATATAGGCAAATCAATCAAATCAATTCAGTTACAAATTAAGCAATTGTCGCAAATAAAACATGAGAAATGCCTTTGACTTACATAGTACTGATACATTTCAAGATGATAATCATCAAGATTTATTAATTATGTATTACCGAAATCGTCGATGTGAGGAATTTCCAGATGACTATGCAACATGAAACGAAGTCCGTCTGAATCGGATGCAGGACAAAAATAATCCTATTACATATTACACAGATAATATAATTTGCCAAATTATTTAGTAATAATTTTTATGAATATATGTAAAACCATTAAAATGGAATTTAGCATCTTATACGTGTACAACAAATTCCTTGTGAAAACCAATGTACATCTTGCAAGGGCGTATCTAGGATTCAGCAATGGGGCACAAAAGATTTGGGGAAGAGGTGACAGAAAATGAGCAGATTTGTCAATTAACCCGGTTTTCCGGAATTACCATGTGGGGTTCAATCTCCGTAAGCCCATATGCAGGTATTAGATATGCCCTTGCCTCTTACAATTGCATATATCGAACTCGAGTTCACAAAACGAAGAATAAACTGAAATATTGCATTTTGACAAAGTTAGTAATCACCTTTGTGTTTGGATCAACCAAAAAAGACAAACCATAAGGCATTCCAGCACGTTTTTGACGACGAGGATATTTCAGACTCTTGTTTGGAGTTATCCCTTCTTCGTATTTCCATTTAGTCCAGTCCTCAATTTCCTGTTCTGACCAAAGGCCATTCTCATCGGTATCGTCCGTTGAATGTATATCTTTTGTTTGCGTTGCTGCACTATCCCTGCATGGGGGATTAATTTTCAAAAAATTAAAAATATATCTGTACATTTTTAATCTGTATGAACAATGCTTTTTTAAATATATGCAGAGAATAGGAACCTAATAAATTTGGAAATAATAGGCACTGATACATCATATCACTTTTTAAACACAAAACTTTACTTACACTTTCAAAAGTAATGGAAGAGGTAACAAGTTAAAAGTACAGCATTTTCTGTTGATACAATAAATAACAATTAAATGCATGCATCATTTAAACGTAAAATTTATATAACCTACTTGTAGTTTCCAATTATATATTTAGTCGTTTTTATTTTACCCGTAATCCGTTACCTGTTGAGTAAGACAATAAAACAGATTAAAACTTAAAAACTATATTCATATACAATCGTATTAAAACGGGCATCTTTTTTGGACATATTTGGTCAAAAAATCTCAACCGTAAATTCTGTGGTTAAAAAAAGGTTTGCTTTCAGCTAAGTTGCCCATTGCCATTTACTATAATAATATGAGAAATTACAATGGTCTTGAAGATGTCTTTGCATGAAACTGGTTCCTCAGACCAAATGCAATGTCTGACCAAGCGCTCACAAGGAATTGTTTCCTGTGTGTACAAATTAATACATTAAGTAATTAAATTACTAATTTAACCATGCACTTATACTTGCACCTATATACACATAAATTGGCACTGCAAATAAGATATAAATATAATGCTAACTGTCATCAGAAACTCCAGCAGATCGTCAGCAGCACCATCGTCTGAAAGGGATTCATTTCCGATTTCGTTACCCAAGACTCCTCTGTTAAATGCATAGTCTAACTGTTTCGCAAAACTGTCCTTTAGTGTACAAGCACTATTTACGTATTGCAATTCTTGCTTGGCGTGCTCTTGAGTTTCCGCATTATATCCTGCACCGAATGCTTTTCTGAGAATCAGCAAAAGTACATACAATTATTTTTGGTAATATGAATGATACAGATAGTTTCAAAAGAAGTTACAAGTCATATTGGCACATATTTACTTTTTTATTTTCTCAACTAAAGACTTTGGAAACTTATTCATGTTGCAGATAGTGACGGCTGGAAATGGAATATTGTCAATGTCCACCTCGGTCGGATTAAAAGAGACAATCACAGGATTAAGATAGTAACGATTCCACACTATGAGAAGAAAAAGAGTGCCTTGTCTCAACTTCAAATTAATACAGTATTCAATGCAATAGATTGCACGCAGATTATCAGAGGAAACATAGCAATGTAATCCATGAAAGCTTCCTAGAAACGACTAGAAGAGGTTTCCATTTTTTTAAAATATTATGTACAGAAATGGAAACATTGTTTTCAGAAATGAAGCAAATGTTTCAATTTTAGTAGACACAAAAGAATAATAAAAAGTTCCAAATCGAAATAAAAGTACTAAAGAATGTATGAAAAACTCTTACCACTGTTAATTAATACAATCGCAGTTGATAATCCGATTATGAACATGATCATCCAAAATATTCTAAAGGAAGAAACAATCATTTTTTTAATTTCATACGAATTGCGTTGGAATATGCAAGAAAGCGTTTTTTACATGCATCACGAATGTAAATATAATTACAGTTACCTTTCAGAAAGATGCCTTTTGGGTTGTGCGACAAACTTTAGTCCATGCTGTAAAAAGATTTGTAAAAAATTGTGGTTATAATTTTGAGCTTAACAATAATCCTATTTTGTGCATGATACCACATTAGAAATAATTTACCATGCTAGAGTCGAGACAAAAATCTGCAACTTGAGATGGTGTAGGTGGGGTCCACCAACATATCGCTTTTGTACAACAATTTTTGCTTTCCTCAAATCCTGGTTTGCCATCTTCACCATTTGTCTTGTCATCTCCTTTTGCCACAGCTCCAACTGCTTTTTTCCATTTTGTTTTTCCTTCACCGCTTCCCTGAACTGACAAATATCCAGAATCTAATGCAGATATTTTATGTCCGTGTAAAAACAAAGCTTTGGAGTTTCCAAGAACTATGCTTTCTAAAGCAGCACCCTTTGTCATGTCCCTTACTCGCATGATTCTGCTATTCTAGAGAGAATTAGTTAATAAAGAATTAATTGTTGAAAAAAGTGACAATGTATTTTTTAAATTTCTACTATAGGGTAATGCTTGAAATCAGAAACGTTTTTCGAAAAACTGGTTCGTTTTTTAACTCTTTATTATTAGTAATAGTGCCTAGTAATAAATAGCATGATGAAATGTGATAATATATAATACAGTAGTGAGGTAGTTTGCAAAAGAACAATTATTTGGTGATTTTGGTTTTCTATTATGCTTTTATACCTGTAAATTACACATGAATACAAATCGATTTATAGTGCTTGTGCTTGGCTTGTGTTTCAAAGCTCACAATAATAGAGCACTTACTTGTTAGAGAAATAAAAGCTATTACCTATCTTATAAATATATTCACAATTGAGTTTTTTATCACGATAAATTGACAAATTGCATGTGCAATGTAAAGTAACCAAACACTGACAAACAAAATTGTCCTCTATTTCGTTGTTATACACATACAATACAATAAACGGGTAACTAAAGGTTAGAAACAGTAAAACTACATATTTACATTTGTAAGTAACAAGATAAAATATATTACAGACAGGTAGTATCAATAGATTATAGATCTTCGTCATGCGATTAAACATTGCATGGGAAATGATCTGGTAATAATAATACATCAGTGCGCCATTAGTGACGAAACATTTACACTAACATTTTGTAAGTGGCATTTCAGGAATTTTGTGAAAAAAGCATGTAGCAATGCACTATGATTAGTATCAGTAGAAGCATATTAATATGTAGGCTTGTGCATGTAAAAGTTTGAAGGTTGAAACTGAAACACTTGGTCCCTTTTGATTGGGTTTGTATTTTTCAGTTTGTCTTTTGATTTCCATATGTAACCCAAAAATTTGCTTCCCAACTTTTTTACTACATCCTTCTTTCGCTTGTATTGCCAAAACGCTCTAAGTGTCGAAAAATACAATATTTCAACGAGACTGAGGACACTGACACCAAGACACAGTCCAAGAAGGCCACCCGTATTTGCAATAAGATCCTATAAAAATAATATGATTTTTAGCAACACCATTCATTATTCAGTGTTCAAATACCTATTAAAAATATATACATTGTTAGTGTTAGTGACTTACGGTTATTTCGTACAACTTCCTTCGTATTTTCGGAACTGTAGATTCTGCTCCATAATAAATATGCAAAATTGACATTTTGTGATTCATCCTGTCGGAAAGAAAATCATTGTTATTTAATATAATTAAAACTACTCTGCTATTATATCTGATAATTTGCCCATTTGTTTATGTAATTCAAGGTAATGTTACCAGTCTGGGTTGCTATTATTTTTATTGTCACCCCACAAACTAGACCCATGATGCAGTTGGCTTGACGTAACTTCAAAATTATAAGAGAGATCTTCACACAAGGGTAAGCAGGAGTCGCAAGAATTGTTTATGTTATCTTAGAGAAAATATTGGCATCATTAATTTCATTTTGGAAAAATCTCAAAACCAATAATACGGAGTTATTAAAACAAGCACCTTTAGTTTTCGATGTACATTTAGAATCGGCTGATTGTCCGTTTAATTCACATGTCCTTGTGTCATTATTCTCTAGACATAGTAAACATTTGTAATTTGTGTTAAAATGAAAAATTGGCCATAAAAGCGACAAAAACGACTATAAATTTTTTTAAAGACTAACTCGGCATATAATACTCCGTGCAGTTGCAATTTTGTATTAGTAGCTTGGATACACAGGAGTCCTACATAAAGATATTTTTCATATTATTTTCAAGTTTTTGTAAAGGAAAAAATCTTCAATTAAAAAAAATAATTACACTAACCACACAGTTAACACTCGTGTATGGGAAGTAGAACTCAGTTGGTTGCTCATTACCGACAAAACATTTTCTGTCTTTCTATTAGCATTTTGAGAAAGTCAACATTTATACAAACTCCAAGCAAATACTGTGTACCAAAATATCTATAAGGCCACAACAGGCCACATGTACATCACAACTTACAACGTCATACCCCTTTATGTCTTTATGACTAACGGTCAAGTCAGGATGAACTTCCATGTATACCTCTTGTTGCAATCCAATAATTGTTCCAAAATCCTGACATAATAAAATTATTTGATAAGAATTATTGAATCACTAATATAGGGGTATATTATTTTGTGTAGTAAAATTGAACTAAAACCAACCTCCACATGAGGGAATTCAAGAGGTGTATGCAGTTGGATGCGAAATCCTTCCGAGTCGGATAGCGAGCAAAAATTGTCACTGCAAACACAAGAATCAGTTATTACAATTTTTAAAGCATAACCCTATTGTTCATGTTTTTAGACAAAATTTTCACATTTCATATAAGTAACATACTCCACATTGGGATCAACGAGTATAGAAAGTCCGTGTCGTAATCCTGCACGATATTGCCTCATTGGTCGTTTAGTATTCTTTTGCAAAATATAGTTATCACTGTAATCCCATTGTCTCCACAGTTCTGTTTCTGACTCATTCCATCTGGCAACATAAGGAACTTGTGGTCTTTTTAAATCTTTCCGTCTGAGCTTACTAAAAAATAACACATACAAAAGACTTAAAAGTAATAGATCATCTGAAATAAACTGTAAACAACAATCATAGATTTCAAAATGATAATTAATGCTATTCACAATACAAACTTACACATGAAACATCAAGACCTCCGGAATTATATTGAATGTACAGCATTTCCCGTAATCTACAATTTAGACATGCATTTACAACTTATATTAATTACTTGTTATAACTTTAATATACTATAAATATGCATAATTATAATTACATACCAGAAGCAACTGATTTAAAAAAGTCGGAGCAGTTTCTGACAGTTTCTGACCACACACAAAAACGTATTAACTGATCACAAGGAAGTGTATTCTATACAAAATATGAAAATGAGTTAAAATACGACTAAGCATCATTTTATATGTAATTACACTGAAATATTTTAATTTCCAACTTACATCCAGTAAAAAGTTTGCCATTCCTTTTTGGCTGTCACCATCTAAGTGTCCAGCTGTCAGATTACTGTCAATTTTGCCCCGATTTTCTGCAAATCCAAATGACTTTGCAAAACTTTTTACTCCTGAGCAAATCGCATTAATCATTTTAATTTCTTCTTTCGCTATATACAATTCATCCTTACTTATATCTTCACCTCTTTTCGCAGCCTCTATAATTCTACATAACAAATTGAAAATTACTTAAGACAAACCCCATTGCAATTTAAAATAGGTGGTTATATTTATTATATAAAATCAAACAAGATCCCCATACTGTATACTGTAATATAGTTGACCTGGCATGGATTTAAAAAGTTTTACGTATAAATAAAATAAAGTTTTTATCGTCAAACACTGCTCACTCGGTTCTAATGAGTTAAATTCCAAACCAGAGGACAACATTTTTACAATTTAGTACAAAGAAGTCAAAATTACTACAAACTAGCCTTACTTTAGCCTCTTCTCTACAGCAGAGCGAGGAAACGCGTTCATGTTACAAATAGTAACAGCAGGAAATGGTAGCTCACCTATATCAGTTTCTGAATATGTCATATACAAAAATGTTCATTGAATTACTTCGTGCAAAGATCTGCAGTACACTTACAATGTAAAATAAAATAACAAGATCATTGGTACAAAATACCTGTCGGTTGGAATGTTACTATTACGGGATTTTGATAATATCGAGACCAAACATCATTTATGAGAACAATAGAGGCTGCAAAGCTAATAACGAATATTATGGCCCAGAATACTCTAAAGGAAGTGAAAAAGGGTTAGCTTTTAACAATTTGTCCATTATAATTTTATATCACATTTTGCCACAATGTGCGAGTACCTTTCACAAAGATGACGTCTCGGTTGAGATACAAAAAGTAAACCATGAATGCTCGTTTCAGTGCAAAAATCTGCAGGAATAGAATTCCGAGGTGGTTCCCACCACCAGTTGCCACTTCCACAACATTTGGCTTCTCTTTCTCGATATAATGGAGCTATCCCTGTAGCTGCATTTGTATTTGAATTTTTGTAATTGAGAATTTTTGTCCATTTTTCGTTTTTCTTGTATATTTTTCGGTATTGCTGCAACACAAGATGTTCAAAATCCACAGCATTCAATTCTTCGTTATAATGCAACGCCATAATGGCACTTTATGTCACACAGAAATCGTGACAACAAAAACGTCTGAACAGTTCTGAGAGTTCTGATTGCTACTGGATGAAAACACAAAACTGGAAAACTGCTGCACTTAGAAGACAAATGGACAAATGTTCGGCCTAATTGTACAATTGCGTGTCTTCTTTGAAATGAAATATAAATGTTTGACTAGATTCTATTGAGTGATATAATAGCTATGTAAATACTAATACACTAAAGTTTTGTACTGTGTTAACCATAACACATTTTTTGTAGTATATGTTTTGTATAAAATATAT
>JABASD010004493.1:0-15333 GCA_019776165.1 Pogonognathellus flavescens
CAAATGAAGACATCCCCCGTTTGGGGATATCCTCCGATAGGGGTAGGTCGCCGAGCGAACGCTCGGGCTTTTTATCTAGTGACATAATACAAAAAGATTACATAAATACGTGTAACATATGAGCAGTGTATAACAAAGAAGTGGAGGAGGGTGTGAGTGAACCAGGACTCGAGTAGAACACCACACCACCACCACCACCACCGACACAAGGACTTACCTCCATACTGATGGATTGATGCACAGCCTTGATAGCATTCTGGGCACATTGTTTTGTCGCAAACGTAATAAACGCACATCCTGCACATCAAAACACAAAAGTCAAAGGCAACATTCAACATTAAATACTCACGTAAGAATACTTTACGTACGTACACACATAATACAGTACAGAAAATAAAAAAATAGTCAAAAACATAGAGTTTACATTTTACAAACACATGGATGTACTCAAATCATATGAAGTGTCAGTGACCAGACCAGAACAAACTAACACTGCTCAGCATTCAAATAGTATATGCAACTAGTTCGAAAATTGCTATTTATTAAGTCAAAGTCAATATACTTACGAATGTAGGAATGCTAGTATAAAATATGCTGGAGTGTATATGTATGTACATGTAAAATTATCTCACACAATGACAAAATTCAAATGCCACATGAAAAACACAGTTTTTGTAAGTTGCTCAAAACGTCATGGTATTATTTACATTTCACAGTAGTAACGAAAAAGATTTCACATGAATGAGGTAAGTATAGTACAGTATAAAATGCAGAGAGGCATGAACACAAAATCTCGATTGAAGAAATACCTTGCTTGGTCATATTTCATATAGAGACGATTTGTCATTGTATAGTTTTGGCAAAGTAAATATCGTAGTAGAGCAGAATTTTATAAATATTTAAAATAATCAATTAATTTTCATTCATTCATATACAAATTGACTTTGACTGCTGTTAAGCGTCACACTTTCGTTCAATGCATGTAAAGTCAAATCAAATTAGTTGACTCTTCATTGACTTTAAATCGAAATTCACTGCAGCTCTGTAAAGTTATAGGGGCATAAGAGCACATCGTTGGTGGAATGCATTGGTGAACCAAAGAACGTAAAGAAACGATAGTGGCAGGAAAGATAAACTTTACTTGGCTATAAAAAACGGAGAACAAATGGAGTGACAGGACAGACTTAAATCACCGTGGAGTGAATGTTCTATAAGCTAACTAACTCAACAGTGAGCTTCACCAACTGTTCTTTCAAAGCTTTATCTAGTTGTGGTTGAGTCTTCCGAATCGCAACGTGTGGGGATCCCCTATATTTCCTACAGATTGGCAGCTTAATTCACATGCACAAAATCAACATCCTTTTTACCATCTACTTACTGTGCGAATTTAAGTCACCTATATATCTTTCTCTGTATAGGCTGCGACTGTACCTACTATACCCAGATCATTTCATTTAACAACAACAAAACTTCAACTCTGTGTTTTCACACTTTATAGTTCAAATCCTTTTCCATCAATTAAGTTCAAATGAACTTCCGTTATACTAATTACCAAATGTATGCAACACATACTAACTTAACTTACATACCAAGCTGTCAACTTTTAAGCTCATTAATTAATTAAAGATAAGCCAGGCCTATAAATAACTCTGTGAACGAATTAAACAATTAAATAAATAATTAACAGAATTTTAACATTTCTAGCTGTTTATTGCTACCTATTACAAATAAACTTTTACTTACACGATTTACTTAAGTAGGAAAATGTAGGTTCGTTGCAATTAATTTATTGTAAGTAAGCCCTGAGTAATTATTAAAATAGAAATATTTGACATGTCGTATGACAGAGATGATCCTACGGAGCAATTGCTCTAATAATTACTTGCTAATGATTTATTAGTACAAATAGTCTAAAATTGTAGGTAAACTACAAAATAATTATTCAAGTATAATTCTTTCACTTTAGCTTTTCTATTTTCTCAAGACATCATAGTGAAAGCTTTCTTAAGTTTTTAGTTGGAAATGGTGGCTTGAAATAGCTCGGTGTAAAATATATTATTGTCTCCAGCTATGTAATAATAAAGCTGTGCTAAATAAATAAGGACATAGATATATGTGGGATCGTATATAATATCTGTGTTTCACACTGCTGCCACTTTATGCTGCGTATTTCTAGCGTGGCTTAGTTTTAGTACAATGGAGCTTAGTTGGTATACATAATTGATGGTGAAACAGAAGAAAAACTGGGGAGGCGAAGAAAGCCGAAAGAAACACAGGAGAAAATAGTTGTGTGTGTAACTTTTCCTCAAGTATTCGACCGAGTTTGTTGGCCTAGTAGTGTGTGGATGTATTTTATTTCCGCACAGCTGGAATACAAGTACTATATATGCTTTGCATTTGAGAGAAACTGCACCAGCAAAAAGGAATGGAAAATAGCGGTTGAGTTCACTCACATAAGGGAATCCCCTGGCGATAGTTCTGCCTTAGCACTATGAGCAGAACATGAGTTCACTCTCACACTCAATTTCCACTGCGTCACACCAAATGACAATTAACTGTCACATCCTGCCTCCACTTGCACAACTAATGGTCCACTCCAAATTGATTTATAAGATTGTCAATGACGAGGCTTATAACTTATGACGGCCTTTCATAACAATTTCTACTCTACTTCAATTCTCCTCTCCTACACTTGCATAAGTAGTTACCGATGTACTTTTCGCTACTCCCATGCTTCTTGATCCTTCTCCTACATAAATAGCTCCTTTCTACAGTCTGCTGCTATACAAGCTTTATTTCTCTACTCGTAATTGTATGAAGTATTGCCAAACCAAAAGTGATAGCCAAAGTAAAGTCTATGAATTTGACAGTTTGTACTTGAAAGAACAAGGAAAGGCTTGCAAATATAATGAATTAATAAAGAACCAAGTAAATCAGTTTAAATAGTTTTTACCTTTACTGGCTCCAGTCCCATCTCTCAAAACGGTGCACTCGTCAATGATCCCGTACCGTGAAAACATGTTTCGAATATCCACTTCATTGCACTTTTTGGAAATCATCCCCACGAAGAGTTTCCTCTCTGTGGACATTGAAATACAAACGTGTTACATTTTTAAGAATGTCCTGAATTTTTTACTGAACACAATAATGCTTTTATAAAGAAACACTACAAGATTGCCCCTTCTTTCTGCGAGTAACATGATAGTAATATTATCGTTGTTGGGCTATAGATTTAAGTGCACGAATACCAATGTAACTTTATGATTAAAAATTTTGTATCAGCGCAATTAACGATTAGAAGATTACCGTTACTTTCTATAAAGGTTGGCATTTTAGGGATTGGGATTGTAAAAGTATATAATGATTATATCTCGAAAGTGTTTTCTGAAAACTCGAGTAAGAATCCAATTTCCGATTATGCAATCCAAACAGTCAGAATGGAAGCAAATATACAATTTATTCATAAACAGATTGATGGACAGGACAAAAAGTAAACAGTCAGGCGAGTAATTTTCTCTAAGTGTCTTTTCCCTATTTTTAGAAGTCAGCTGTACACACAACTTGTGTAATGGACAGACTCAATAATTCAGGAGCAAAATCCAGCCTTTTATTCCATCCTGAATTGACAGCTCCTTTTCTTATTTCGTTCAACTTAAGCAGCGTCGCCAACAAGAACAATACCATACTCCTTTAGTCCTTTGCAACCTTTCTACTAAAAATCACTCTTCTTTTTCCCTTGCAGAGCTACCTAACCTAGTTAGTCACCGGCTCGAGGCAACTTCTGTACACTACTTACACTTACACACAGAAAATACATACATCTATAGTAATAACCTACCAGATGCATGTAAGAAAAATATATGTATGTATCTACATGGTGTAAGTGTATACAAAAGTCTGGTTTGGTGGTACAGCAGAGCAGCTCTAGAAAAACGAGCTACTAACTAACATAAGTCTAAAATGTCAGTTGCACATATTCTATATTGAAAAACGGCATCATAAAAATGAATGAGCCGAAAAAATAGTTGAACTGAAGTTAGGCAAATATAGCGGGTGGATCAAATATGATTCCCTATCGTTTCGTCTTGATTCTTTGAGATTTAGAGGTTCAAAATTTGTAGTCGTGAGGAAATACACATCATGTTACGACACAAAGACGGAATAATGTTCTTGAGAATTATTTTCCACTTTCTTACATTAATGCAATATTAATAGGAATCTACAAAAGGTAGAAAGAGGAAATCATGAATAAATACATATTATATGACTTTCTTACCGTATCGGTTTTCATTGTCAGCAGGCTTCATCTGGAGAGGATGACTCATCTGGAATTCAACACAAACGGTAATCATCATTACAACAATGCAACAGAATAAATGCATAAAACATGAAATGACAAAAGAATAAAGGATTGCAAGTAGAACACCGTAGTAGCTTTAGATGAACTACCATTTCTATTACTCCAAGGATGTACAATGATTTCAAACTCTGTGGTAATCACAAAGAGTTTCGTCACTCATCGTCAGACTTACTTTCATTTCCACAGGAATAAAATCAAATTGAAAATCTCTTCAGGACAGAGCAATGAGAATAGAATCGCAAAGAAGAAGTCTATGGATTTACAGTATTTGAATGTATATAGATATATATACACTGAGAACTTTATGCACACAGAACAGATCGCATATGCCATCAGAAGAAGAATCAATCCTTTACAACATACAATAAGCCCGACTGCTGTCAGGACATGACATGCGACATAGAAGAGTTCAAATCTATGCAATACGAAAACGAAGGAATCCGAGAATAGAGTTAGACAGCACAGCACCTCTCTCTGTCTCTCTCTCTCTCTTCTCTAATCTCCCAGTTTAATCTTTGCCCTTCTCTGATTTTCATTAGTATGTATTTCGTTTCCAGTTCCCGTTCTGATCCTACAGCTTCAAGCTATAATTCCACCACTTCAGAATACCAGACAAGATCAGATTGTATTTAGTTATTCTCATTCCGCATAGAAAACACAGAGAATGGTTATTGGCAGCTTGGCTATATGGTTATAGCAAATACTGGCTAGCGGTTATAAGACCAGAATTAAATCTACATACGATTTACATTTTAAAAGCTTCAACAGCAAACCAAACAAAAATGTCATCATTCAGAGATAATAGAGACAAGCGTGCAGGGCAGCCCTCACACAGATTGATTTTACCCTTTAACAAGATCATTTGAAAGTTTTGTAATCCTACGCGAACACCAACAAAGAACTGTACTGTACTTATGCACACAGATTCACATGATAAGGCAACCAATATTATATTGAGGTTTCAGGTATTGCGCATAAACCCACCTTTGTAACAAAACACAGAATGTATAATACCACAGGATTACGTTCTCATTTACATAAAAGATGGGCTTTCCGCTTTCCCATTGTACTTATTATATATAGCGTCATTTATGTAAAAGTAAATTGAAAATATAACACAGATGAGACTATCAGAGCACACAGACTCACTTCAAAATCCTCTACGCTTATCAAAATTGAAATACAAAGTAACTGCCAGTAACTCGTAACATGAGATGTCAAAAATCTGTATTTCAAAGAACTGTGTTTGTATTAAATTGCGCAAATTTATATTGAGATTACGAAGAGTACCCCAAATTAAATTAATTCTCAATGATATACGAAGTAGTACACTAGAACCATGATACGGTAAATTACAAAGTACAAATAAATACCTAAATTATTTTCAGAGCAAAATATTAGACAGCTACTTTTCTCGTAGACAAAGGAAATTGAAATTTAATTAGTAGTTCTTCTAATATGTGTATCTATTTAATTGTAGGTATACCGAAGTAAAAATTATAAAATGACAAGAAGAATGAGTCTATTGTCTATGTTAGTCTATAAAATGAAATAACAAACAAACGAGAAACTAATTTTGTCCTAGAGGCAATGAATATGAGAATTTAGTAGCAGTTGAAACTTGAAAGCACTTTGAATTTGATATATACATGAAACAGCACACGAACACACGTACCTATGCTCTTCTGAAATGACTGTAGTTTTTAATTCATTGTTGTAACAGACGAAATTTTATACCACAAAATAAACAATGAGCAACTCACCTGGAGCTTTAATTTCTCAATTTGAATGGTTGTTTTTCGTTACAAATAGAAACTCATTTAGAAACACACTGCCTGTCCACAATAATACAATACAAGTATTGTACAGTTCCTGATGGTAAATTACATGTGGGATAAATAACTTGCTAATTAGTTTCCAAACTTGTTTTGATACTGTATGTACTAGAATTTACTGACAGTATCTAGTTCCTACTGCGAAGTTGTAGTATATTCATTCACGCAGACTGAAATGAAATTCTACGTCGTATCTCGTACGCACGTCAAATGTTTGGACGAATACACAATGGACGACTCTCTCTCTCTCTGTCCTTTCACCAGTAGTGAAAGTTAATTAGAGAAATCTACCAAAAATGATGTTCATTCTTCGAAAAAGAGAACTATTAAAAAAGTAATAATAATGAGATGTGACAACAAAGGCTTACTGACATAATGCCTTGGACTTATTTGAAATTTGAAGCTTGATGGAATCTTTAATGAAAATTAGAAAACGGAGAAAGGATTAAAACTCTCTTTTAGATTGGAATTGGAACTTGGATGTAAATTAACTATCACTAATTAATTCTCGAGTACACCGTAACTTGAATCTATATACTGTATGTAGGAACGATAGCAGTAGAAGACGTAGGATGAATGGTTTTGCTAAAAGCAAAAATTGAGACTGCAGCTGTGACTGAATGACAGTGGGAAATGAACTTGTGAGGTAGATTCAATACTACGCCAGTGTGTCGAGTTTGCTCTGAATCTTTCTGAGGAGATACAATCGCGATAATATGGCTGAAGTAATACATGGCAAGAGTCTCTCTTTCAATTCAACTATATTCTCTCTTCATAAGAAATTTGAAATCTACTTTGTATTGCGCTGTTTCCTTTCAGGCTTACTGAAAAACGTATTGAGGCAATGTCTATTTATATCAATGTAGAGTCCAAATTGATTCTGCAGATCTGCCCCTAAGCATAAGTAGAGCAGTTGAAACTATCAGCTTGTCAATTCAAAAGAAAGGTTAGTTTGAATTTATGACACAGTAAATTATTTTCAGGAATACTTTCAAACTTTTCTTTCACATTTCGCTTTTTACCATGTGGGAGTTCAGGACAAAGGCAACTCATGCAAATAATTACAACCATGACGAGATTGACGACAGTATATAGCTTACATTACATATTCCAGACTCAGACAAACAACTGTGGACGAGAACTAATTAAGTCAAGCAATGTAACACAGTAGATTCTAATGTCTCTAACATCAAGAATCACAAGTGGTGTGGCAAATTTCAGGTGCTAGAAACTTTTTTGCTAGTGAAACCTAATTATAAACTACAACATGTTCGATATGAGTTTCCGAAAACACAAATCCATGTAATTGTCTAGAGTCTAGACAAGAGTTCTTGGAAATACTCTCACATCTAAAAAACAATCCTTATGAATATGAAAATGAATTTTGTGATTTGAGTATAAAATGTGCAGTTGAATTAATATGCGCACTAGTATATAGAGACAGATACAACTTGTAGAGTAGAAGACTGTAATAAAAACGGATCAATTCAAAAATCCAATTTCAAGCGCATATTCCCATTACGCTGGCACGATGTAAAACAAATATTATTCATAAAATAGATTTGCAAATACACTTTTATTTTGACGAACACACAAAGGGGATACTTTTTCTTTACATCTTTGTCACAACATTTTCTCCTTACTTTATTCCAAATCATTTTTTATTCAGTATTGATCACGAATTCTCATTCTCTTCCAGACTACATTCCCAATTGGCATTCGCCACTTCAATTATTAAAGCTCTTTCTTTCTTCTTTACCGTATAATTTCTCTTTTTAGTTTGACGTTGTGAGAATTCCTATTCACAAACCGAACATGCAACTTACATCCAGCTACATGCACATGGCAATATGCGTTGTGGACATAATTTGTTGTTGTTTACTTAAAGTTGTTGATATCTGATACGTAAGAAAACAAAGTACTAATATCTGCGCAATACAATAGAAGTGTTATTCTTAAACTAATGTAAGATTGTAAGTATTCAGGAAAAATACTGAAGCAGAGTAAACAGACCTGACTGGAAATGAAAACAAAAACAAAACATGAGAAAGGAAAACAAGGTGTTGGAACATGAGCGGGTTAGTAATAAAGTAATAACCAAGTAAAGCTTCCACTTGCCAAACAATCAATATTTGTTACGTTCATTTTGTATCGAGCAGTCACAACAAGTCTGTAGAGGGACAAAGGAAGTTCCATTAACAGCACCGGCCAACAAGATTCGATTACAAAAGCTTTCAAAGGAGAAAGCTTGCACATTTCGCGTTTGCGACATACATAAATGACTTTCATTGATGAAAATATGATGTGACTCGAAATTCAATATCATTATAATGGCCAGAGTTGTGCACTACAAGTTCATAACATTTATGCACCATTAGATTTACTACATACAAAATGGATCTGAACAACCGTTTACATTGTCGTAACAAATAATTCATCAACCATAACGGAAAATAATAAACTTTGCCTACATCTAATCGTAAGTGAAATGTACAAAATTCATAAGGTAATAGATCTGATACTAAATATCCTTACTGTATAAAACATTAGTTATATAAACATAAAATCCAATTCCTATACACAAGCATGGAATTCTACTAATCTTTTTTCGGAGAGTTACGGAGGACATTACAATCTTATGCTCTCCTGCATTCTTGTCTCCTGGTAATTAATTTAATTATGAATGTAATTCATTTTAAGTTCCAATCTAAAGTATTCCAATGCCATGATTAGGATCTTCCTTTTAGTAAATATGGTTCGGTGGAGCGAACGTAGGGAAGCTGAAGATTCAAATCCTAGATGAGAAAGTTTTCTTCAGGAGTGTTCTACCTAATGCAATTCTGTTGATCGAATACATCCGGACTTCTATCACAGAATCTACTAGAAGTGAAGTCTTGTGACAAAAAGTCTTTGACTTACTGTACAATCTTTTCCATCAAAAACTTCGCTGTGACAGAGAGCTCCCCAATAAACGCCTTAGCATCAGCAGCCAAGTTTAAAGCGATGCACGAACTCGATAACTAATTTCCTTTTTTGCAATTGACAACAGGCTAATTTAAATGGCAGCTAGACAAAATTCAGGTTGTGTTGTACACATGTAAAGCCATGTCCACGAATGTGTCTCGTGCAGTGCACATTACACATACAGTTGAGACTGAGACTACAGCAGAGGTACGTGACATGAGAGAAATCCCCTCCAGATTGCAATACTACACGATATGCACCTTAGAAAATCCTTTAGCTCAAGCTGCCACACATCTCTACAAAACCAATTACCAATTACAGCTAGGAAAAGGAATACATTATTTTCATTATAATTTCCTGTGCCCAAACAACGTGGGTTCGATCCAAAGTTCAGTATGACTAGATTTGAGTAGCTAGAGCTGAATTGAATTGAATACGAATCTCTAGGATTTGGTTGATTGTGAGTGAGCCTCTCTTCAAATCCTTACTACACAATTCCACTTCAATTCCAATCTCCTGACGGTGACAGCAACGGCAGCAGAGTCGAGTGGCTTGGCTTTGTCTAGTATTTTTGTCTCGTACAGTAAGCAAAGTAAGGAACTAATCTAATACTAAATAAGGTCTCCGTCGAACCACAATACACTCTGCTCACTGTTCTATTTTCTTTTTCTTATTGTTATAGGACTATAGTCAGTATAGTCCTCTCTCTCTTTCTATCTCTGATTATATGCGACAAAAGACCTAAAATTCACCAAACGTCCCATACTATTAGCTGCTGGCAACTGCGGATATGTGTAGTGCCCGCTGTTTAGCTAATGTTATATAACATGGTTGATGCGATCACGAAGAAAACTGAAGAGGATGAAACAAGTTTACGATTACGAATCACGATTGATATTACTCAGTATGAAGGGTCTATAAGATGGCCTAAGACACTAAGTCCTCTCACTCAAACTCGACTTCTAAAGATTCAAGAAGATCAGTCTTTACAATCAACTCTACCGAACTTCAAGTCAAGAAAATGGACGCAAGGATTTTTGTCGATAGATAAAAGTACAAAAAGACAAGCCAGCCATAAGCACAATAGTACTAGCAGTACAGTTGACTCTCTTTTAGTCTCACACTAAATCTATAACAGAGTTCCACGGTTAAACAAAGTGTTCAAGTGTCTTTTTGATGCTACTTTTCCGTGTATACCATTTGGATATGTCTGTATAGTACACACACACGAAGATGCGATGTAGAAGCTACTTGACTGATTCACTTACTTCACTTCAGCTAAAATCCAATCTAGTCTTTCTAGAACACTATTTAATTGCAAATGTCTAGCACAACACAACACAGTTGAAGAACACTGACAGTTTGCATTACATTAGGATTTGGACTTTATATAAAAGAAAGAGTAGTAGGAGAATGTGAGAGTAGTAGTTAAGTGTAGCTTTGCAGTTTTTGGTGTGATGTGAGAGTTCTGAGTTGACTCTGACTGACGAAAGATGCAATCACATTTTCTCTTGCTTCACTTGATACTTGTATAGTACAAATAGTAGCAGTGTATACTTTCTCAACCTTGTTTCACTCGTACGATACGAACAAATGTAGGCTACATCACATCAGAGCTCAGGAGTCAAAAAGAACTCCAAAACAAACGAGCGAGAGACACGACACGAAATAATAGCTTGAATAAACAAACGACTTGACACGTCCTAATATTAACAGCCACTGCACCATTTTCAATTAACTATTCCATTAAATCCAAGAACGAGTTTCCTTACAACAATAGAAACAACGACAGTTTCCAATTTGATTTAATTCTAGTGTGCTACTAACTAATTGTAAATAAATGCCTCTACGTGCTCAATGAGTCACACACTCACGATGAGTGTATACAGCAAAGTAAATTCAATAGCACTCTCAATTTTAAAGGGTCAAACGATATCAAATGTAAAAACATGTCTATATACAGATATATACCGACAGCAATGAAATTAGCACACAATCTTTTAGACACCATGATTACTATCGTCAGCCATTTTCAGTAAATAGAAAGGCAGCAATGACAATAGTAAGAATTGCGTTCAATGTTTCACATACATTCATACATAGTAAGTATATACTGCAAAATTGAAAAAGAGTTTATTACTTACCCCGGAAAGTGTCTTGACGTTATGTAAAGCGTTCTGTGCTTCCAAAGCAGCCTTACGGGTGTAGTAGGTTACAAAACAACAACCTGAAATAAAAAAACAATAAACCATACTTTTATTAGAATTCACTCCACATTTCTTTTCGTATATAGATACAAAAGACACGAGAACGATGCTACCTAAAGCTTCACACACATGTACACACAATAATAAAAGATAATGCTAATGAAGATGATAGCAGTTGTTCTGCGTTTCTACTTAATCCAAGGATTTTTGTAAACTAATGTCAATCACCGACACCAACTCCTCCACCTCCAGTAAAACTAAACGAGATGAGAATCTCACACAGAATAAATTATTGTCTCTTATATACGATTAAGTACAACTAAAATAACTGAATCAGAATCTCTATGTTAAACATTTACATTTACACACAGGAACTATAGAGAATGGCTTTAGGTATTCATGGCTAAAAGGAATAATACTTTTATATTTACTGCTATTATTATGTATGTACCTAGTTAGTATTACTACAATTACATAGTATTTTTTCTTGCAGTGAAATACTCAATAAATACTGGGATGACGAGAGGAGCACGTTCGAGCACAACCACACCACAACTGCAATTTTTGTTTTTGCCCATCAAATGCTTTTATTTTACGACCAACCCCACCGCACCAATGCTACACAACACAAGTGGAAACCACATATGGTGGAAAACATTAGACACAGATATTGCCCTTGATCCATGTGTGCCATGCTTATTAAAAGATTTTTGCACTCCTAATGTACTACAAATAAAACGACAATTTCAACGTATCTACAAAAATACACAGAATCGGTTAAGTACAGTACTTGACTTTAACTACTCTCCTCTTTAAGTTTCTACTACTTCCTTTTATTAGCACTGCTCCAATCTTACGTGCATTACAAATACACAGGAAAACATAATTGTACTACACTATACGATCTTATATAATATATTTCTACCATAACCATGTGGGAATCAAATGGAACTAGCCAATTTGCCAATGTCAATGCTGAATATGCACTGGCACTGTAAACTGTTGGCTCAATTGACTGCTACTGCGTTGGAAATACAACTTGAATAAAGTTGCCACGTTTTGCATAGTAAAATAAAATCTTCTCTCTCGTCTTATTCTCGTTTCCTTTTGCTTACGTTATGCCCAAGTAATGCTTTTAAGAAATGCAAAGCAAATAATATCTTTCTTTAGTTACATGCACACAGAAGTACTAGTGTACATTAAAACAGTTCTATATAATTCTGCACATGTACATTTAGTTGGAACTAACAGACTGAATGTCGAAACCATTTTATTTTAGTTCAGCATTTAAGAAGAAGTCTATATATCTATATATAATCCAACACAACATACATTGTATGTATGTATTAAACAAATCTATTCAAGTAAGTATTTAAGTATGTTATGTAGTAGAAACACTGAAAGTGATAAACTGGGAGATGATGTGTTCAGCTTGTTTTGACATTTAGTTAATAGCTAACAGTTAAACAATGGCACAAAAAGAATTGAATTAGTGCAGCTGCATAAAAACTATGACTGACATCCGACAATCCTCTCGAGGAGGGAGGTAAATAGAACTAACTCCAATTTTCAAAGTACGTGTTAATAAAAATGACACATATATTCCTGTTTATCATGGAACAGTTCCAGCTTTAGCTATATTACTACATCCAATAACCAAAAATATTCAACAGGACAGACAAGACAGCTCGTTTTACATAGTTCGTGACACAAATATATTTTGAAGAATTTCATTCACATTGTACACGCTTTTTCTTGTGTGTAAAACAAAAATCTCTCCTATTAGCCTGAGCAGTCTTTTATAATAATACTTAATAAATTTTCAAAACTGCGGTTCTTTCTGTCTACCTATATGGAAAACGTACTTCAAAGATAATGTATGTCTGTGTTAAAAATGATGTATGGCGAAAAATGATTTTCGTGTTTCATTTTCGAAAAGAAGCAAAGAAAATTACGTATAAACAGAAACTAAGCTTTTTATTTAATAACAATACATAAGTAATAGTGAAACACATAATCTCTACCATAAGGGAAAATTTGGAGTAAATAGAGATACAATGGATTTCAACCGCAATTTCATGCTTGATACAGTTATTATATAAATAGAGAAGCCGAAGCGCTGTGTCAGCTTAATTTCTAGCAAAAATTGAGCGAGCACTTTGCAAAGTAGGCAGACTTGGAACAAGCACAGCGTAAAAAGATTGTGCTGAAATGTATTTAACACGTAGGTACTAAACTAACAGCTTGGTTAATTTCATAGACTTATTAGACGCTAAATGTATTAAATGAACCCGCAGATAGTGCAATTTCCATGTTTAATAAAGCTTGGCTAGGAACAATCTGCTTTGTCGAACACAGTTGCCAACTTATCTGTATTTACATATATTACGTTTGAAAGCTTAGAGCTCGGATTATAGACTCAATGTAAACAAGCTGTGAAGAACAGAGACGCAAAGTTACCACTATTGAATTTGTTTTGCTAAACGAAAGAAGCTTCTATATGAGTGATGGGACATGACACAGCATTTATTAATATTTCCACTGTGCACATGTTATTAGTAGCAGGAGATTGGTTATATGGAGTTATGATTTTAAGTAGTGGGATGTTGTCATGTAGAGACTTAACTTTAACTCCAGTTCATATCACGTAGTCAACCACTCGCTATGCATAAAACGGTTGAATGAATACTGGATCTCTGTTTATTTCAACCTACAACTCCATCCTTGCTTTTTGACTAACTGATTCTTTGAGTGCTATCTTATGTGGGGAAAAGTTTTCAAGCCAAGTCTGACTAAGCATTACCGCTATTCAATTGCATTGTCTAATAATATATTTCTGAACATGAAATGAATTTTTAGACGAAACAAATGTTCTCCTCCATACAATTTCCAACCATATTATTGATTTTTGCTTCAGTAGCTTTATTACTACATAACTCTTTCTATTTAAGAACGAGGTAAGTTGCTAAGTATTAGGTATATCTACCATAAGCATGGATGTCTAGTATGTAATATGAATTTTCAGCAAATGGTCTTCAGCAGAATTGTGCACAGTGTGCTGCAAATATTTACAAAAGGCCATTCAATCCTGAATACTACTACTACTATATATTATATCCTCTATCAACTTCTATAGCTACTAGTATCCCTACCACGAATGATAAATGAAATGATGTTGTCTACTATTATAGTATATTGAAACCTTAACACACTCTTAAACTGCTTCAAAGCTTTTAACAAGAGTGAGAGAGAGAAAGAGGAATTTTACAAAGATGTGAGAACATCGTTACACACACACACATACCACTTTTAGTATTTCGTATCATGCTGTCATAGACGTGGTACAAATTACATTTTCCGTAGTTCTGCATTACATAATATCCCATAGCCTGGCCAAAGCCTAGTCTACTATTCATAACCATAACCATTAAGCACTAAAATTTCCTAAATAGCCATTTAGCCTTCATGACCATCTTCTTACTGTTCCTACAAGGTGACTCACTACTACCACTCACTACTAGAACAGTCGTTATGTGAGAGTGCAAAATATCATTATGTACCTATATAGCTTAGCGTATGTCACTTCTATTCGTCGTAATGGCAAATGAAAGGTATACGCATACACTACTACTAAAATGTAATTAATACAATATGATCACACTATGAGCTATTACTACTACTACAGATAATAGCAAAATGAAAAATAGGGAATTGAATGAGTTAGTATAATACATAATGTGCATGCAGCTTGGAAATGAAAATACAGCTGTATAGCGAATAGCGCCATTATATAACAGACATTAGAAACATACGACCCCATTTTATAATTTTACGCGAATAGAATTCATCTAGGGAAAGTGGGACTTTGAATGTTATTAGGTGTCTACTAGAGGCCGGCCCCCAACCCAAAACCCAGAAATTGGGCCAACCCAATCCGATTTGGGTTGGGTTGGGTTTCAGTTTTTTC